>CM059287.1:1022886-1037886 GCA_030347295.1 Setipinna tenuifilis | reverse complement strand
AAGCAAGATAATAAAGGTATACTACGTGTTTGTGTGTGTGTGTGGTCAAGCATGATAAAAGGTATACTATGTGTATATAAGTTTTTTTCATTCAAGCAGCCAGTCCAGACACAATAGTGATTTTCATTGTATTTTATTGATGTTGTGGGTACAGATGACAGATTTACAGCAATGGAGGCAAGATCACAGTACACACAGCTAGGCACTGCTGTGCTCAACCCCCCTGGAGCCACAGGGACTGGCTCCTCCCCGCTCTAACACACACACACACACACACAGAGCATCGCCGTCACTGTCACTCAACAGGATTTATAAAAACAGGAAAGTGTGATGGCATAACAATCGGTGATGCATTACCAAAAAACACAAAAAGGGGGGGAGGGACGGGGCAAAAAAACCAAAGAGGGCCACTTGCGGCCTCCCACGCTTACTGAGTGGTCGCCAGGGTGACTGTTACCACTGGCGATATCTGGAGAAAACTGGAAACTGCCAAGCACTCTGCACTCTGCACAGCGACACGCCACCTTATACAGCTAACCAGCAAAACAACCAGCTACTCACCCGCGCCTGGTGCAAACAGATACACAAGAGAGAGTTAGAGGCCTACACAAGAGCTACATGGCTAAAGGCAAACACAAAACAAATCAAAAAAAATTCTTTACAAAAAACACACAAAGAACATGTTTTTTTTTGGGGCTGGGGGTTCTGTTTCAGATTAGTTTTCAGCCAAAATTATACAATTAGACTTTGAACACCAATGAAGCTTTTAAAAATGTCAATAAACATGTAGTACACAGGCCTAGCATGGCGAAGACGGTTCCCCTGCTTTACTCTCACACCAAATAGCCAAATTAATCGCCATCATTTTAAAACGGGCCCGTTCTAACTGCTAGTACCACATGCTCACTTCACTAAAACAAATGATTACGCATTCACACAGGCGTTTCTCTAACTTCTCAAATAAACATGTGATGCACAAGAAACTGAAAACATCCCGCTAAGCCGAAAAAAAAAACAAAAAAAAAACAAAACAAAGCACACACACAACTGAAAGCAAGAGGGAAGGGGAAAAGAAAAGCAGAACACAAAGTAGTTGGACATGTCTTCCCTCACTGTCTCCTGCCCTTAGAAAAAAGCCTTCCAAAGATACAATAATAACCTTTTAGTCCAGTCATGAGTGTGTGTGGCTGAAGGCTGCTCGTCCAGACACCACGTAAAAATGGGGATCACGTCCTCATCGCAGGGGTGGGGGGGAAGTCACACCTGTAGACATCTGGGGGGGAGAAGACACCAAATGAGTTACCTAGGCAACAGGGGTGGGGGGGTTGGGGGCGCACTGGGGGGGTGGGGTGGGGGTTGGGGTACAGTACTCAACACACCCATCATGGGGACCCCCCCACACACTAACAAATGGGACCTGAGGTGTCAGTATCTGGGTCTACCCACAATCCTTTGTGTGGAGGTGAGCGCTGGGGTCGTCTGCTGACTGGCAGATGTGTTACATGGTGACAGAGATCTTTCCAGAATTTCACACCTGGTGTGAAGCTCCAGGCGTAGCCTTCAGGGAGCCCCTGTGTCTGATGGTTATGAGATTAAAATGGCAGCTTGTGCCTTAAAGGGGGATGTGTAAAAAGGGGGCCGACTCCAGAGGGCTTGACTGGACTGCAAGTTAAGGTGTCAGCTTGGGTAGGATCAACAGCTTCTGGAAGGGGGGCGGGGGGCGGTGGAGCGTTTGCTTGTCTCAGTCTGCACCCGCCAATGTGATCCCCATAGCCCCACCCACATGTACACCCATCCAATCAGAATGTTTTACCACTGAGCCTCAACTCAACACCTGGGGGTTTTGAGAAGCACCCAGGTGCAGGGGACTACACCTGGCACTGGACCTTCTGATACACCTGGATGTGGGGAAATAGACCTGGCCCTCTTAAGATACACCTGAGTGCATGGATACAGACCTGGCAAAGGGCCTTAGGATGCACCTGGGTGCAGGGGACTACACCTGGCCATCTTTAGATGCACCTTTGTGCGGGGGAGTAGCCCTAAGCATGTTTAGACAAGGGGGGGGGTTGAAGATTGGGATGGGACAATGTTAGAGAGGGTATCAGAGTAGACAAACCTTTATTACCATTTCATCAAAGCCCTCTTTTTTTTTTTTCCTGAAACACCACGCCCCCTCCAACTCCAACTCCAACCGCAGGCTCTGCCTAACAGGGGGCGTCGCCCATCTTCTGTGCCACGCCCCTCACTGAGCGAGACCAACCTGCCTCGCCGCCATGGCAACAGCAACAGCAACAGCAGCCCCCAACCAGCCGCCGGAACTCGTGCAGGGGCGCCTCAGACACCCCTCACCCCGCCCCACTCACTCCTCTCTCTCCTCCTCCTCCTTCCCTCCTCCTCTCCTCTCCTCTCCTCCTTCTCCTCCTCCTCTCCTCTCCTCCCTCACGAACAGACAGCAGCTTGCAGGAGAGAAGTCCACATGTCAATGTAATTCACAGGCAGGCAGGCAGGCAGCGCGAGCTGAAAATAACCAGCACACTCACACACAGACGCATGGCTGTTAGAGGCCTCGCTTCCCAGGCCGCCGCTTTACGCTTTACACTTTACGCTTTACACAGGCTCTGTGCAGTGGACACTTTACGCTTTACACAGGCTCTGTGCAGTGGAGATATTACGCTTTACACAGGCCTGGCTCTGTGCAGTGGACACAACGACAATGCTCACCAATGGGCCTACCCAACGAGCCTACCTGCTGGGGACCATGCATGCATTTAAAATGGACAAATAAATAGATAATGGGTAAATTTGAGGAGAGAGGGGGCAGAGAGAGCAAGAGAGGGGGGGGGGGGGGGAGAGAGAGAGAGAGAGAGAGAGAGAGAGAGAGAGAGAGAGAGAGAGAGAGAGAGAGAGAGAGAGAGAGAGAGAGAGAACGTTGGGTAGTCATTTCATTGTGTCCACTGCCAAAAAGGAGGTAATGGTTGTTGACCATCAGATTCTAACACTTTAAGCACAAAAATATACTATCCCTTTAAACATTAAAAAGATTATAACCCTTTGAGCACAAAAGATTATAACCCTTTGAGCACAAAAAATATACTGTCCTTTTAAACATTGTGCTTTTAAAGAATTTAATGGGCCACCCTCATCCCAGCAGTAAAAAGCGCTTTCCTTTCCCCTGCCCCAGAGATGTGTGTGTGTGTGTGTGTGTGTGTGTGTGTGTGTGTGTGTGTGTGTGTGTGTGTGTGTGTGTGTGTGTGTGTGGCCTGCAGGCGCTGCTTCGGCTTACGTGTCATAGGTCAGAGGTCGCGCCGTCACGGAGACGTGGTTCCGTTCTCTCCCGGCGACTTAGGCGGACTCTTGGACCTCGATCTGGACTTGGATCCTTTGTTGGACATCGGGGACCTGTTCCTGGACTTGGACTTGGACTTGGACCTGGAGCGGGAGCGTGACGGGGACTTGGTCTTGCTGCGGCGGGCGGAGCGGGATCGGGAGCGCGAGTACGAGCGGGATCGGGATCTGGAGCGGGATCGAGAGCGGCTGTACCGCGAGCGACTGCGGGAACGCGAGTGGCTCCTGCTCCGGGATCGACTGCGTCTCCGTCGCCGGGGGCTGCGGGACAACAAATTCACAACGGTTACTATGGCGACAGATGAAATTCCACGATCTTTCCTGGCATTCCAGGGACAGACATACAGCACTGCTGTCGGGAGCATAGCCGATTGCTGCTTCTGCGATACACCAGCAATGTTATTAACTGAAAACTATGACTTTTCCGGACTAAAAAGCAGAACTTTCATGACTATTTGTAAGACTTTCCTACTGCTTTTTAGAGCGGGAGAAGCATGCTGGGAGGTAACTCGAGCAAAGCATTAGTAAGATCTACACATTACACCAAATAAAGACCAAGAGATAGGACATTAAAAGGACAACTACACACTGTTACTTATATTCCCTAATATTGTCTGGCTTTGTTCACCAGGTTTCCAAATTCCTTGACCAAAAAGCCACAGTCACGTGCAGTCAATATAACATCACTCTGCACCTTAAATATGTCACAATTTCACTTTGCAGTGATTGCTTACAAAGTATTACAGAATATGTCTGTGTGCCCACGTGTGTGTTTCTGTAGTGTCCCTGCCCAGGGAAACTTAGACTATATATGGCACATCTATCCCCTGTAGCAAGTCTGTGTGCCTGTGTGCCTGTCTGTGTGTGTGTGTGCGCCTGTGTGCCTGTCTGTCTGTGGGTGCCTGTGTGTGGGTGGGTGTGTCTTAAATGTCCTTGCTTAGGGAAACTTAGTTACGGCATATCTATCCCCTTGTGTGTCCCCAAAAATCAATCCCTTCATCCCTGAAATACATGTATATATGTGACATGTATATTATTACGTGTATACGCTTCTGCACACCTTCATTTCCTTCGGTATAAATAAAGTATTTCTACAATGTACTGCAACTCCTCAGACCCAATGGGGAGATGGGACCCACGCTGGACCGCCATGAAACTTTCCACGCCAGTGAATAACAGTAGCATAGCATTGTCGGGCCGTTTCGTTTTATGTCAGGTTTCCAGGGAACCCAGTCGAGAGGCTAGTAAAACGGCATGGGCCAGACTGTACTGAGATCTGGCCTAGAACGTTCCGTTAAGCGCCCAACGTTACCTAGCGAGCTACTAAACTAAACTCCTACTACACTTTATTAGCGCCGTGGACAACAATGCTAGCGTGGCTAGCTATGGCTAGTAACGAAGTGTAAACATTCAGCTAGTTTGGGTAATGTTAGCCAACATCTTCCACATATCAATTTCAACAGAATGTTTATTTCAAAAAAAGACAACTAAGGTAGAGTTACCTTCTACTGCGGCGTCCACTGTGCCTTCGTGGAGGTCCACCACGACGCCCATAGTGAGAGTCTGGGGGTCGTCCATAACGGGCCATCTGAACACGGAGCTCTCGGCCGTCTAGGAAAGCACCATCCATGGCGTCCATGGCGTCCTCGGCGTCTCGTTTGTCGTGGAAACGAACAAAAGCGAAGCCTCTGCTCTCCTTGCTGTATGGATCTCTAGGAATATAGACGTCTCCGACTCTTCCATACTTCTCGAAGACACGACGAAGAGTCTCTGGTGAGGTACGGTACGTCAAGTTGTCCACTTTCAGTGAAGTCATGCCCTCAATTGCGGGCGGCGGTCTACCATAACTGTAACTCATCTTTACAAAATAAATGCCCTCACTAGGAGAAATAAGCGAGCAAATCTATGTGGTTTGCGTCGTCGATCAAGTAAAAATGAAATAAGTAACCAATTGTCCTGCTTAGTTAACCCGTTTGCTGCTAGCAGCTGTCCGAAGTACGCTGCAGCAACACATAGGATAAGACAACAGGCTAATCAGCTAGCTGTTCCATTCACAAAATGGCGGGCTCAAGGGAGGGGGGGGGGTTTTAAGGGGAAGGGCTATTTTACACAAACTTAATGTAAATCTTGAAAAGTCTTTCCTGAACATAAATCAATTAAGAAAAATGAATAAATACACATGCTGATTTTGCGGTTGTGCTAACTTTGTCATTCTTTTTATGTACCTAACCTAGGTTGGCGTCATTTTTTCAACATAAAGTATCACCCCGGAAGTGTTTTTTGAAGAAGCCAAGAGTAGGAAATCCTTGGCGGCGCCAGAGAATAAATTATGATTGGCTAACGAGGCCGACCTTTTTTTTTTTTTTTTACCCCTGACACAGTGCTTGTAGTTTCAAAGTTCAGGCAAGTCCCGTGCATGAAATAACCCAAGGTTAATATATAATACATCTTAAGGTTAATATATAATAGATCTAAATCGACTTTAACTCATTACCTTTACTAGTTCTACATGGCATTGTTTATGACCAAAAAAGCTTCCCTAGTGTGGTCTATAAAATAATATGGTCTTAATCATTCACATTACAGCACTAGAGTTGCGGGACTTAATCACCCATGTTGCGTGCTCAAGTAGTGGCAAGACATAGGCCTAGCAGGCCTTTCCTACTCTCTCCTCACACACCCCTACAGGGCTATAATTAATAGTTTACCCACCACTAGTGGTAAAATAGCCTAAGAGGTGGGTAAACTATTAATTTGGTGATCACAGTGAGGTTGGAGCGCTGTACGGCATCAGATGTTTTAGAAATATATTCAGAATGTTTGGACAATACAAGTGGTATTGTAATTGGTCCCCAGGGCACAAATTGTAAATATAAAAAAATATATGTAGTGTGATTTTGGAGTGTTAAAAGTTGTTTTTGGTGCATAAACTGTATTATGAAGTAAATGCACTGTAATAGGTGGATAAACTCTCCTCAGAAGTGGATAAAGTCTGTTTCTGAAGTTTGAGAGGTGGGAAAACTCTGTTAACTTGCATTTACCCACCACTACAACCCTGCAGCCCTACACCCTGTGTCTCCTCCAATCCCCAGTCCTGGCAGCCACATACAGTCTATGGCCAGACCCATACAGCCTATGGGCAGCCACATACAGCCTATGGGCAGCCACATACAGCCTATGGGCAGCACCATACAGCCTATGGGGAGCCCCAGTGACTAAGGTACCGTGTGTCATAGTTTAAGCCCGGTTACTAGGGGACCAAAACACTCATGTTTTGTGAGGGCAATGCCTCACATTCAAAATGCTGCCTACAGCCTCTCCCTGGGGTTTGGAGCTATTCCCTCCGCCTCTCCCTGGGGTTTGGAGCTATTCCCTCCGCCTCTCCCTGGGGTTTGGAGCTATTCCCTCCGCCTCTCCCTGGGGTTTGGAGCTATGGGGCAGGCAGGGCCCTCCGCCAGGCACCTCCGACATGCTGAAGGATCGATGGCGGAGAGCTTTCAGACGGTGCCCTCAGGGTTTGCGGAACTGTTTACTGATCAGCCCAAGGCAGTTAAACAGGTTTAAGGTGTTGTCAGCCACTGTGTTTTCAAAAGCGAGCCGGCCAAACCACTTCTCCAGTGCTGAGGCTTGGAGCAGAGCAGTACTGAGGCAGGCTTCACTGTGTGGGTGTGATTCTCAACCGCTGGCTGGTGTGCAGAGGGTGTGACATGTTCAACGAGGATCTTGCATGCAGAGACCCAAAAGCAAAATGTTTTATGTTTATATACATATTTACTACATATTTATTATATCATTGCATAGCACACGGGCTGCCGTGTGATTAAGGGTTTATCTTGTAGACACGGGCTGCCGAGTTAAGAGCAAGGTCCTATTACCACAGCATGATCATTCAGTTCAGAACCCACAAAGTACAAATTATGAGCCTACAGACCTTCCAATGTAGGCCATAAACATGGTACAGCCACATTACAGCCAAATGCCTCTAGACCATAGCACACTGACTGTACCCTAATAAAAGTCTCTAAAAGAGCGTGCTAAGTGATTGCGAATGAATGTGAGTCCAGCTGCCTCCTCTCATGGTCTGTCAGGAGAAGGGCCTTCTGGAGGAACTAAAGGCTGCACCATAGACTATACAGTCAATAGGCTGCAGTTGACTGTATAACACCTGCCTTTGTCTTGTGACCAAATCTCTTGCTTCTTCCTAATAAGAAAGAACATAAAAGCATCACCACTGTTGTTCCTACAATATGTTTGTTAGGGCAGTATGACAACTTTGAAGGCAGTTTCAGTGTTCACGTAGTTACGGCACATTGCCTTATGCTTATGGCAGTGCAGACGCCCCCTAGTGGAGGTCTGCAGCATGTGCAGGGGCGCTGGGTGTTGTCCTGGGACTCTGCCTGGGACTCTGCCTGGGAGGGAGGGGGGTGAGGGGGGGGACTAGGTTCTCGGGTTCAGAAAGTAATAACCCTGCCACACAGGTAACTCCACTGAACAGCTGAGCTAATTGTCTTGTATGCATATGATGATCAGCTGATTCAGAGCTGGTTGGATCAAATTTATGCTTTCTGAAGCGGATTGACACATCTGGTCTGTAGACTACATTTCTAGATCACCGTTTGGGTTTGACCTGCTATCGGACTGGCGTGCTGCCAATCAGCCGGCCTATATATAAACAGCAGCATAGGCTACTTGGATGTTTGCCTGTTTATTTGGGAGTTAAAAAGCCTTTTAACTGTGCCATTTCTATTCCAAAATGACTAGCATTAATCATATCATTGTAATGTACGTGGGTAAGTAATATGCTGCAATATCAAGGGCTACCCAGAGGATTAAAACAATGATATTAAACATAATGTGAATATTAAACATACTGCATGACTACTTCCTCTAGTTAGAGTTCGCTGGTGGGACTCAATTTCCCAAGGTGCGCTGCAGCACGTGAGTGAGTCAGCTGACCTCTCACATGACAGATGTCGGCTGTGATGGCAAAAGTACATTGAAATAATCTTCAGGAGGCATATTTCATGTCAGGACAGAGATTCTCGGATCGGAAAACCTCACCGGTTGGTCAGCAGGTCACAAGACTGTCATGACACACTCCAGTCTGCACGCGACTCGTATCTTCGCGTAAATATCACAATGATGGAATCGTTTGTTTAGCCGAAAACAGGCTTGAGACTTAAACCGCACCCTCGATACATTTGGTAAGTTGAGATGTTATTTGCACTCTTCTTGGCAAAGGTCAGTGTGAATAGGTTGGCATAAATCTTATGCAGACACATCAAAGTGTCCCATTTTCTCTTTGTTCGCTAATAGGCTACCTCGGTCTGAAGGCTTTTATGCTAATTACAGGCCCGGGTCCAGTAAAGTTAATTATCTAATTGGTGTAACGACCACGGCACGGTTATATCTCGTGTCTGAATATACCGTCTAGTTCATCCGATATATCTTCCATTCTATTGAAGTGGGCTTCAGGCGCGGTGTTTTATGTATGGGACAATCTGTCTTTGTGCCCCGCAGATAGATGCCCCGTGAGAGGTGGTGACAAAGCGAGATCTCCGTGTCAACATGGCTCCAGAGGGGAAGGCGCTGCTCAACATCGTCATCTTGGGCTTCGGGTTCATGTTCATATTCACCGCCTTCCAAACATGCGGCAACATCGAGGTACTGTCAAACAGTGGAAGATCAGGGTTAGGGTTAGGGTCAGGGTCAGGGTTAAAATAGGTAGTGCCTAGGGTGCTAGTTGTTCAGCAAGTTTGAAAACATATTAAACTGTGTTAGACAACCTGTCATGGTAGCAGAACAAGTAGACGAGTTTGTATAGGAGCCACCTATGAGCCTAAATTATGTAGCTAGCACATTGCTGTGGGAAGAAATACAGCTCTGCATCACAAGACCGGGTGATAAACTGGCGGTGTACACTTCCTCAATCATTACAGCCAGTTGAGGAATGTTGCATCATTTAATGTCTTGTAATTAGCCTATTATCACCCGGAAGAGTTTCAGAAGTTAACAAGAAACTGCGAAGGAGCGTTTGCCTGCATGTGTCATGTTTAAGCTTATGTTTATTTCTGAAATCTTGGATCACTTGTCATATAAACCTCAAGACTTTTATGGTCATTGAATGAACAGTCAGCCATACAACAAACTTGCACAGGAAGGCCACAGAGGTACACGATGAAAGCGTCAGTGTCAGGTACAAGAAGAGCAGGGAAGGAAGAAGGAAGCATATGCAAGGGCGTAATAAATAAGTGTAATAAATAAGTGTAATACATGAGTGTAATACATGAGTGTAATACATGAGTGTAATACATGAGTGTAATAAGTGGTGAATAGGCTCTGTGCAGACTGGTGCAGCAGTAGTCTTATTGCTCTGGGAGGTAGGCTACTGTAGGCTACTGTAGGTGTTGCACATTGTGCTGTGGATATTGCACATCATATTCGGCTCTCTCCTTTTCTGTCTTTCTTCTCCTCTCTCCAGCAAACTGTTCTCAAGAGTTTCAACAGCTCAGAGTTCCATGGCAGCGGATACACCAGGTAGACAACCAGCTTCCTTAACGTTTATTAGTTTATAAGGAGGGACACATCTAACCAACATGGCTGTGAGTGTGTGTGTGTGTGTGTGTGTGTGTGTGTGTGTGTGTGTGTGTGTGTGTGATTGATTGATTGATTATAAGGACGGGCCACATGTAACCAACATGGCTGTAAGTGTGTGTGTGTGTGTGTGTGTGTGTGTGTGTCTGATTGATTATAAGAAAGGGACACATGTAACCAACATGGCTGTGAGTGTGTGTGTGTGTGTGTGTGTGTGTGTGTGTGTGTGAGATTGATCCTGATCATGGCTGTGAGTGTGGCAGTGGTGGCCTCCAGGCTGCTGGTGATTTTAGCAGCCCCTCCGCAGGATGAGATGGCCACATGCTCTTATGGCAGGCCTGGTAACAGCACCATGGATGAGGTAGCCGCGGGCTCTTATGGCAGGCCTGGTAACAGCACCATGGATGAGGTTAGCTCTTATGGCAGGCCTGGTAACAGCACCATGGATGAGGTTAGCTCTTATGGCAGGCCTGGTAACAGCACCATGGATGAGGTTAGCTCTATGGCAGGCCTGGTAACAGCACCATGGATGAGGTTAGCTCTAATGGCAGGCCTGGTAACAGCTCCATGGATGAGGTTAGCTCTTATGGCAGGCCTGGTAACAGCACCATGGATGAGGTTAGCTCTTATGGCAGGCCTGGTAACAGCACCATGGATGAGGTTAGCTCTTATGGCAGGCCTGGTAACACCACCATGGATGAGGTAGCCGCGGGCTCTTGTGGCAGGCCTGGTAACACCACCATGGATGATGTTAGCTCTTATGGCAGGCCTGGTAACAGCACCATGGATGAGGATAGCCACATGCTCTTATGGCAGGCCTGGTAACAGCACCATGGATGAGGTTAGCTCTTATGGCAGGCCTGGTAACAGCACCATGGATGAGGTTAGCTCTTATGGCAGGCCTGGTAACAGCACCAAGGATGAGGTTAGCTCTTATGGCAGGCCTGGTAAACACCATGGATGAGGTTAGCTCTAATGGCAGGCCTGGTAACAGCTCCATGGATGAGGTTAGCTCTTATGGCAGGCCTGGTAACAGCACCATGGATGAGGTTAGCTCTTATGGCAGGCCTGGTAACAGCACCATGGATGAGGTTAGCTCTAATGGCAGGCCTGGTAACAGCTCCATGGATGAGGTTAGCTCTTATGGCAGGCCTGGTAACAGCACCATGGATGAGGTTAGCTCTTATGGCAGGCCTGGTAACAGCACCATGGATGAGGTTAGCTCTTATGGCAGGCCTGGTAACACCACCATGGATGAGGTAGCCGCGGGCTCTTGTGGCAGGCCAGGTAACAGCACCATGGATGTCCTGATTCACCCCTTCTGGATTACAGTGTGTTGTAATGTGTGTTGTAATGTGTGTTGTAATGTGTGTTGTAATGTGTGTTGTAATGTGTGTTGTGTGGTGTGTTGTGGTTCTGCTGTGCTGGAGGTAAGATCACTCGCCTGTTTCCTCTGCGATTCCGTACGCCAGCTATGGGCTTGTTGTTGCTCTGACTTGTGGTTCCCCTGTGTGCCAAAAATGGACACAGATTTTCCCTGGTGTGTGTTTTTGATGGGACTGAAATGTCCTCCCCTGCCCCCAAACACGCACGCACACACAGAAACAAACACGCACGCACACACAGAAACAAACACACACGCACACACACACAGAAACAAACACACACACAGAAACAAACACTCACACAGAAACAAACACACTCTTAACTTGCTGTTCATGGTCTTGGCGTAATCTAATATGGCAGAGACATTCCCTGCCCCTAAGAAGGTAATTTAATACTCCCCCACAACATGGAATCCGCACTCAGGCCCAGCAGCAGCAAGGCCACAATGTCACGACCCCCCATACACACACACACACATACACACACACACACACACACACACAAGGCCATCTACCAACCTCTCCTACACGCTTACCGTTAGCGTGTGTGTTAATTGGCCGGTGTCACCCTGATGAAGACAGCAACTCAGAGCAGTGATGGTCAGGGGGTGTGTGAGACCAGAGTGGGGGTGGCGTGTGTGTGTGTGTGTGTGTGGTGTGTGTGTGTGTGTGTGTGTGTGTGTGTGTGTGTGTGTGTGTGTGTGTGGAGCAGGTGTCGGCGATGTCCCCAAGGCGGGCAAAGGGGACGCCCAATAAGGGTCACCTGTTGTCACCTGTTGTCACCTCTAGTGGGGTGTGGCAGGCTGTAACAAGAGTTGGGTTACATAACATGGTGGTAAAATACAACACACACCCACACACACACACACACACACACACACACACACACACACTGCCCTCACATGATGAGTACTGACATGAGCGCAGGGAGCCTCCTGGCGTTACTGGTGCTGCTGGTGCTGCTGGTGTCACTGGTGTTACTGGTGTTACTGGTGTTACTGGCATCACTGGTGTTACTGGTGTCACTGGTGCCTTCTGGCGTACATCATGGTTCAGATGAAATGTTTGATGTTGCTGCATGTAGTCCCCATAATGTTGTAGAACATAAGGTAGAAGAATGGCCAAAGCAAGGCAGTGTGTTTGGTGTTGACGTATGACCATAGTGAATGACAAGAGGATTGAGTGTGTGTCTGTGTGTGTGTCTGTGTGTTTGTGTGTCTGTGTGTCTGACTGTCTGTCTGTCTGTCTGTCTGCCTGCCTGTCTGTAGTATGTCCATCATCTACGGCGTGTTCTCGGCCTCCAACCTCATCGCCCCGTCTGTGGTGGCCGTGATTGGACCTCAGCTGGCCATGTTCATCAGCGGCCTGCTCTACAGGTACGCCCCTACACACACACACCTCCTCTACAGGTACGCCCCTACACACACACCTGCTCTACAGGTACACACCTACACACACACACCTCTACAGGTACACACCTACACACACACCTGCTCTACAGGTACACACCTACACACACACCTGCTCTACAGGTACGCCCCTACACACACACCTGCACTACAGGTACGCACCTACACACACCTGCACTACAGGTACACACCTACACACACACACACTGCACTACAGGTACGCCCCTACACACACACCTGCTCTACAGGTACGCCCCTACACACACCTGCACTACAGGTACGCCCATACACACACCTGCACTACAGGTACGCCCATACACACACACGCACCTGCTCTACAGGTACACACCTACACACGCACCTGCTCTACAGGTACGCCCCTACACACACACACCTGATCTACAGGTACGCACCTACACACTGCTGCATAGGTGGGCAAGCTCACCTGCACTAGCTCTTATGTACACACACCTGCATAGGTGAGCAGACTAATCTGAACTGCCTGGTGTCTGCACACACCTGCTCTACAGGTAGTCACTCGCTGGAACTAGCCAACACAGAGCTGTCGTACAGGCTGCCAAATTCACCTGCACGACAGGTACACACCTGAATACTCCTTTTAAAAGGTCATGACCTCAGCATGCAGTGGTGAAGCTCATGCAACACCTCACCTCGGCCCAGTGTTCAATCCGCCCAGTGCTCAATTAATGCTCTGTTTCTTGTCTCTGTCTGTCTGTTTTTCTGTCGCTCCCCCCCCCCATCTCTCTCTTCCTCTCTTTCTCCCCCCCCCCCATCTCTCTCTCTCTCTCTCTCTGTCTCTCACCTCCCCCTCTCTCTCTCTCCCCCCCCATCTCTCTCTCTCTCTCTCTCTCTCTCTGTCTCTCACCCCCCCCCCTCTCTCTCTCTCCCTCCCCCCCTCTCTCTCTCCCTCTCTCTCCCCCCCCCCCCCTCTCTCTTTCTCTCCCTTTCTTCCTTCTCCTCTCTCCTCTCCTTCTCCCCTCCTCTCCCTCTCTCTTCCCTCTCCCCTCTCTCTCCCTCTCTCCCCCCTATCTCTCTCTCTCTCCCTTTTCTCTCTCTCTCTCCTCTATCTCTCTTTCTCTCTCTCTCTCTCCCTCTCTCTCCCTCTCTTTCTCTCTCTCTCTCTCCCTCTCCCTCTCTCTCTCTCTCTCTCTCTCTCTGCTGTAGTGGGTACATTGCCATGTTCATCCACCCGCTCACCTGGACCTTCTACACGGCGTCTGTACTGGTGGGCGTGGCTGCTGCAGGTAACGCCCCTTTGATTAGGCCCCACCCCTCCCTGGCTCAGCAATTAGGCCATACCCCTCCCTGGCTTGGCTCTTTAATTAGGCCACACCCCTCCCTGGTTCAGCAATTAAGCCCCACCCCTCCCTGGCTCAGCAATTAAGCCCCACCCCTCCCTGGCTCAGCAATTAAGCCCCACCCCTCCCTGGCTTGGCTCTTTCACAGAGGGCCACAGTAGAAGTCAGAGTGAAACTATAACTATCCATTGCTATCAAGGTCATTTTACACAAACTGCTTCTACATAAGTGGAACTAGAGGAGTAGATGGAGTCGCACGTACACACACACACACACACACACACACACACACACACACACACACCTCAGTCGTTGACAGCCCACCCGCTTACTGACACGCACACAAACCTCAGTCGTTAATCAGAATGATCAGATCTGTGTACTTGAGTCATTAAACCCCCCCCCTCTTCACCCCCCCCCCCCCCCCCCCCCATGACCTTTGCCCCCCCCCCCCCCAGTGCTGTGGACGGCGCAGGGCAACCTCCTGACCATCAACTCCTCCGACAGCACCATCGGCAGGAACAGCGGCATCTTCTGGGCTCTGCTGCAGTTCAGGTACGCACCCATCTGTCTGTCTGTCTGTCTGCCTGTCTGTCTGTCTGCCTGTCTGCCTGTCTCTCTCTCTGTCTGCCTGTCTGTCTGCCTGCCTACCTGCCTGTCTGTCTGCCTCTCTGCCTGTCTGTCTCTCTGTCTGTCTGCCTGTCTCTCTGTCTGCCTGCCTGTCTGTCTGTCTGTTTCTCTGTCTGCCTGTCTGTCTGTCTCTGTCTGCCTGTCTGTCTGCCTGTCTGTCTCTGTCTATCTGCCTGCCTGCCTGTCTGTCTGCCTGTCTGTCTGTCTGCCTGTTTGTCTCTCTCTCTGTCTGCCAGTCTGTTTGTCTGCCTGCCTGTCTGTCTGTCTGCCTCTCTGTCTCTCTCTGTCTGTCTGTTTGTCTGTCTGCCTGTCTAT
>CM059287.1:1002886-1005386 GCA_030347295.1 Setipinna tenuifilis | reverse complement strand
TCTTTTGCACAATGCTGTAGAATTGCACAGAGCATATACAGTAAAAATAGGAAATGTACGTATTCAGTGTCTTGTACTCACTCCCCTACTTACAGCAACGTGTACTGTTTACTGTAGTTTTACGTAAAATGGCTGTACAGGTAGTGTATAGTGCTGTCTTGAGCATTTTCAGGTAGTGTCAATGAGTTCTAACCTTTTTTTCCTGCATTGGAAAACACTAAGAGAAGTAATTGTCATAATAAAAACATGACAAAGCCATTTGACTATCTTGTTCATAAACATGATGTCAAGACTTCTCATTTTGATGACACTGGCAGTTTCATTGACATGAATACTTGCTTTTGAGGAATTGACTATCCATTTTGAGCAAGTGACTTGCTTTTGCAGGTTATCCACTAGGTTTTGCAGTTTGCACTAACTGTTTTGAGAAATGCACTAAATGCTGCGCAAATGTTAATAGTGTTGTGAGAAAAGTACCAAAGCGACTGAGAAAAACTGTAAAAGTGAATGGCCAGTAGTTATGAAATAAGTGTAAACTTAAACGTGTCTTTTAAACGTCTTTTTGCAACACGCTACTGCATCCAGATCACTCCAGTGCTGAGACAGCAAGACACACACTGGAAACACGGATAGCAGACAGGCAGACAGGCAGACAGGCAGACAGGCAGACAGACAGACAGACAGACAGACAGACAGACAGACAGATACAGTCGTGGTCAAAAGTTTACATACACTTGTAAAGAACATAATATCATGTCCCTCTTGAGTTTCCAGTTATGTCTACAACTGTGATTTTTCTCTGATAGAGTGGTTGGAACAGATACTTCCTTGTCACAAAAAACATTCCTGAAGTTTGGTTCTTTTATGACTTTATTATGGGTTAACAGAAAAAGTGACCAAATCTGCTGGGTCAAAAATATACATACAGCAATGCTAATATTTGGTTACATGTCCCTACTCCATTTTTACTTCAAGTAGACACTTTTGGTAGCCATCCACAAGCTTCTGGCAAGCTTCTGGTTGAATCTTTGACCATTCCTTTTGATAGAATTGGTGCAGTTCAGTTAAATTTGTTGGGTGTCTGACATGTACTTGTTTCTTGAGCATTGTCCACATGTTCTCAATGAGGTTTAAGTCAGGACTTTGGAAAGGGCATTCTAAAACCTTAATTTTAGCCTGATTTAGCCATTCCATTACCACTTTTGATGTGTGTTTGGGGTCATTGTCCTGTTGGAGCACCCAACTGCGCCCAACCTTTGGGCTGATGATTTTAGGTTATCATGAAGAATTTGAAGGTAATCCTTCTTCTTCATTATCTCATTTACTCTGTGCAAAGCACCAGTTATATTGGCAGCAAAACAGCCCCACAGCATGATACTACCACCACTTTGCTTGACGGTAGGCATGGTGTTCTTGGGGTTAAAGGCCTCACCTTTTCTCCTCCAAACATATTGCTGGGCATTGTGGCCAAACAGCTCGATTTTTCTTTCGTCTGACCACAGAATATTTCTCCAGAAGGTCTTATCTTTGTCCATGTGATCAGCAGCAAACTTCAGTCAAGCCTTAAGGTGCTGCTTTTGGAGCCAGGGCTTCCTTCTTGCACGGCACCCTCTCAGACCATGGTGATGCAAAACACGCTTGACTGTGGACACTGACACCTGTGTCCCAGCAGCTTGTTATTCTTTGCAGATCTGCTTTTTGGTGGTTCCTGGTTGACTCTTCACCCTCCTGACCAATTTTCTCTCAGCAGCAGGTAATGGCTTGCATTTTCTTCCTGATCGTGGCAGTGACACAACAGTGTCATGCATTTTATACTTACAAACAATTGTTTGCACTGTTGCTCTTGGGACCTACAGCTGCTTTGAAATGGCTCCAAGTGACTTTCCTGACTTGTTCAAGTCAATGATTCTCTTTTTCAGATCCGTGCTGAGCTCCTTTGACTTTCCCATTGTAGTGTTTGTGGGTGTCTATATCCAATAAGCCCTATTTAAATGGCCTCAGAGAAGTCACCAGCTATAGTCACTCATAATCACTCACAAGAAGTTAAAAGACCATGACATGAAGCTCATTTCATTGACACAACTTTCTAAATCACCAAAAATATTAATTCATGTTGCTGTATGTATATTTTTGACCCAGCAGATTTGGTCACTTTTTCTGTTAACCCATAATAAAGTCATAAAAGAACCAAACTTCAGGAATGTTTTTTGTGACAAGGAAGTATCTATTCTAATTAGTCTATCAGAGAAAAATCACAGTTGTAGACATAACTGGAAACTCAAGAGGGCCATGACAATATGTTCTTTACAAGTGTATGTAAACTTTTGACCACAACTGTAGATAGATAGATAGATAGATAGATAGATAGACAGATAGATAGATAGATAGATAGACAAACAGATAGATAGATAGATAGATAGATAGATAGATAGATAGACAGATAGATAGATAGATAGATAGATAGATAGATAGATAGAGAGACGGACAGACAGATAGATAG
>CM059287.1:990413-1002786 GCA_030347295.1 Setipinna tenuifilis | reverse complement strand
TGTGCCATGGCATGAAAAGCTCCCATGGCAGCTGAAAAACAGGATTCTCCAGCACCAATCAAAAAAAACCCAGATCCCCGAGCACCAATCAAAACACTAGGGCACAATGGGGGCGGGGGATGTGTTGTGACAACTCAGAATGATTGGGAACGTAAAAAAAAGGGAGGGCGGGGATAGTGTCACACACACACACACACACACACACACACACACACACACACACACACACACTGCTGGCCACTGAGAAGGTCAGGGGAGGTCCATATCCTGCTTGAGTGTGGCCAGAGGGAAACTAGTCTGCTTCATACAGTTACTCACCCAAGCTTACTACAGCCATACAGGCCTACTACAACCAGACCCCGTACACAGGACACACACACACACACACACACACCTTGTGTAACACACTGGAAATCTACCGACTACACACACAGGAAGACATCAAACAACTAATGGACTGGTGGAAATCAAAATAATCAAGATAGGAATAGATAGATAGAGATAGATAGATAGATAGATAGATAGATAGATAGATAGATAGATAGATAGATAGATAGATAGATAGATAGATAGATAGATAGATAGATAGAGACAGAGAGAGAGGGAGAGAGAGAGAGATAGACAGAGAGAGGGAGAGAGAGAGAGAGACAGAGAGAGGGGTGGACAGAAGGACAGTGTTATGGTCTTGGCCACCTGGTCGAGTTTCAGCTCTGACAACAGATTGGTTATTAAGAGGAGGTGCACCTCAGAAACCATCTGGACACCTGTGTGTGTGCGTGTGTGTGTGTGTGTGTGTGTGTGTGTGTGTCCTCAGGTCCTACCTGCCTGCCTGTGGAAGAAATGAAGCTGAGGTCTCACCATAAACATAAACACACACACACACACACACACACACACACACACAGCGTTTGTGTTTATAACTTCACAAATTCATTTGGAACCTCATGAGGTGAAAGTACACGACCATTTCTTATTTTAGGCCGTATATCCACAGACGACACACACACACACACACACACCATTTTACCTAAACAAAACGATGTCTGCACGCCTCCAATCGAAACAGCAGAGTCTCAGTGCTGCACGCCGGTATCTGTAATGCATGTTAATGAGGACTTGACGCCTCCCTGTAATTCGCGTCTATCTAAATATAACCACAGGACATTCTCCAGACGAGGCGGCGAATCGCCGTGAGGGCCTTGTCCGGTGGGGCCCTCGCAGCATACACACGGTCAACACAACAGCCACCGGGCTGTTTTGACGGAGTCGTAAAAATGATTCGGTACCGGATTATGCTGAACAATCAATAAAGCAGCAAGCAGGGCACATATGCAGTCCACCCCACGCTGGGCTAGACAGATATCATGAAGCTTCTTTAAAGCACGCTTGGGGTTGTACAGCGTAGGCTGCGTACACAAACCAGAATATCTTCTATTCCAGTCTGAGGTATACTACCCTTATTTTTGTATTCTGCAAACTATGGTGTGTGTCAACAACGTAAAACCTCTTTCATTCGTTTCCGCAGTTGGCCTACACACATGTTTCACGTTTTAGTTTAAGTACAGCGAGTTCCCCTCACTGGGAATATGATTGTGCATAAGCGGAACCAGAGCTCGTATTAGCACACTGGTGGAACTTGCTAGCAAGCAGAGCACGGGAATGTAAACAAAAAACGGCAGCCTTGTTGCAACACATTCAAAACACACCCAGTCGATCGCCAAGCCTTTCCATTGTGTTCAGAACATGCCCAATGAACTTCCTGTTGGCAGGCTGTTCCTTGTGAAAACGACATCTGAAATAAAACTACAACTTAAAATATGTGTAACAAACGGCTAGACATTTTTTGTGAAGATGTGAACTTGGTCAAAATATAGCACATGAGGACGGCGTTACTACAGAAAGATGAACAACTCCAGACACAACTGGCGACTTTACGTTGAAAACACATCAGTTAGCTAGTTATAACAGCACGTCGTTTACATGCTCGTTATAACACTAAGCAGTGTGAAAACGTACACTAAAGAGGCATTAATGGAAAATGTTACGTTTCTGACACGATGGCACATCGCTAACATTCTCTTGACCACGTCTTCCGGAAAGGGGCTAGGTCTAGCTCATGAGCTAACGACAAATTGTGCAGCACATATCCAAGCTTATTTCAATAATTTATAATATTTTCCAGTAGTCCACCGCTTCTTGACACCAGCGTCCAGCTCGTGTAGTTCCTTGTTCATTGTTTAGGTTTAAAACTGCTTGCTTGTTGGGGCGCTTGCTTTAACAACACACACAGAATATCAGTGGAAACAAAACATTATGTTACACATCGCTGGCCTATCAACGGCCATCGGCGTTACACACTCACCTCGAATTGCCAATGCGCCGCCTGAAGAAGCTGCTTAGCTTGGTCAGCGGCACAACCAGCAGTCAAAACAAACTGGTTGATCATTACTTGATGCCTGAGTTCGTCCATATTTACCGACATCGCCACTGTTAATGCCACTGTAAAGATGCGATGTTGAAAAGTAATGAACTAAAACTAATCTTTATTTTAGAATTACCGAAAAAAAACTCTTGTGGTCACCGACCCTCCCTTCCACTCTTTCCTCTCGCCTTCCAGTAACAACAAATATTTTCATGTCATCACCAACAACAAAGAGAACCTTGGCATCTGATTGGACACTTCAACAAGCAAGCTAGTACTCACTGTAACCTCATTGGCCAACGGACAAATTGCCAATCGGCTAAAGTGACGCAACGTGTAGTTTCCGATTGGACAGAAAAGAATCGAACACACAGCGCCTATTGGCTGTTTGGTAAGTTTTTGAAGTTCTCTTAATGACTGGATAAAGAAGCAGATTTACTGTGAAATGTACTATTACAAATGTTTACAGGAGACTGAGTGAGCGTCAGTTCATCCTTTGTCCTGTTCACATAGCGGGCAGGCACAGACCAGATCTCTCGCCCGACGTTAAGTGGTGCTATTATGATATATGTGTCTGCCTTAGGACCTTCCTTTGGAACAGCTGTGACCCAGTAACCCCTGAACTCTCAACCGGTCGCTCAGCCTATTACATTGGACGGGTATAGTGTTTATTTTGGACTGTCACAAACGTGAAATACTAGGTTATAGCACACACTAATCACGTGTAGTTGTAATAGTAGCAGTTGTAGTAGTAGTAGTAGTAGTAATGGTAGTCGTAGTAGTAGCGTTAGCAGGCTATTTTGGTGTATTGTCAGTGTATTTTAGTGTCACTCCAATGCTGTAATGCTTCTAAAGCTCTTTTTATAGGCGGCATTTCAGACATGGAACACTGAAAAGAGAAGGATGTTTCATTCTGAGAGAGAAATAGAGATTTGGAAAGGAGAAGGCTAATTAATGCTAGGAGATAGAGGTGTGATGAACTCCAACATGAGGCAACATTGCATCACTCAACAACAACAGACAGGCAGACTCTCTCACTCTCTCTCACTTCCTGTCTCTCTCACCCTTATTCTCTCCCTCTCTCTCTCTCACTTTCTGATTCTCTCACTCTTATTCTCTCTCTCTCTCTCTCCCCCCCTCTCTCTCACTTCCTGTCTCTGTCACCCTTATTCTCTCCCTCTCTCTCTCTCTCTCTCTCTCTCTCTCTCTCTCTCACACACACACACACACACACACACACACACAAGGGGGGGGTTCAATAAATTAAACTGAATCAATTTAATAAAGTATTTAATTAAGTCTGATATTGGCTGAAATTAGGTTGACTTATCACATCAGTAATGACAATGTAATAGCATGATAGTGTTATTTCTATTACATGTTGAATATATAAGTGTGTGTGTGTGATTGTACATGTGACTAAATGAGGAGCAAATAAAGATCTATTTAAAGGTGAGATAATTAAACATAAGCTAAAGCTAGCTAAAGGTCATGTAAGCTAAGTTAACTATGTAAAGGTCATGTAAGCTAAGTTAACTATGTAAAGTCAGTGTAAGCTAAGTTAACTATGTAAAGGTCATGTAAGCTAAGTTAACTATGTAAAGTCAGTGTAAGCTAAGTTAACTATGTAAAGTCAGTGTAAGCTAAGTTAACTATGTAAAGGTCATGTAAGCTAAGTTAACTATGTAAAGGTCATGTAAGGTAACTATATAAAGTTAGTGTAAGCTAAGGTAAGTATGTAAAAATTGGTTAAATTCATTTGTCTGAAGTCATTAGCCTAGCATTTTTTACTGAAATAAATGGGGGCGGGACTTCCTCCCTTTCTCCAGTTATTATAATACCCCCATGATCTTAACCAGGATTAGCACATGGCATATAATAAATAATAAATGCAGTTGAAGGTTGGTGCCAATGAGTTATGTGTCGGCTTTACAAATGACATCTTTTGTCATTTATAGCTAAACCTCTTATACAAAATGACTTAACTGAACTAGCCAGAGGGACAGTCCCCCTGGAGCAGTGTGGGGTTAGATGCCTTACAGTGAGTGAGGTAGAGGGACAGACAGCCCCCCTGGAGCAGTGTGGCGTTAGATGCCTTACGGTGAATGAGGTAGAGGGACAGACAGTCCCCCTGGAGCAGTGTGGGGTTAGATGCCTTACGGTGAATGAGGTAGAGGGACAGACAGTCCCCCTGGAGCAGTGTGGGGTTAGATGCCTTACGGTGAATGAGGTAGAGGGACAGACAGTCCCCCTGGAGCAGTGTGGGGTTAGATGCCTTACAGTGAATGAGGTAGAGGGACAGACAGTCCCCCTGGAGCAGTGTGGGGTTAGATGCCTTACAGTGAATGAGGTAGAGGGACAGACAGTCCCCCTGGAGCAGTGTGGGGTTAGATGCCTTACAGTGAATGAGGTAGAGGGACAGGATAAATCTATGTCTGTAGGGGTATTCTGGAATTGGATCTGGAATGGAATTGTCCTAACCATGGTCCTAACATAGGGTTACACACACCCTCCTAACAAACATGCTTAAACACGCACACACACATACACACACACATACACGCACACACACACACACACACGCACATGCATAAACACGCACACACACATGCACACACACACACACACGCAAATGCGTAAACACGCACACACATGCGCACACGCACACATACACGCACACACACACACGCATGCACACACACACGCACACACACACATACACACGCACATGCGTAAACACGCACACACACACACCCCTTTGAGACAGAATGGGAAACAGGTTCTGTGTCTAAGATCAACTCAGAGTTCCAGTTCTGCATGCTAAACCTAAAAAACCACAAGTGTTTCATAGGCTCCTTTGTGTGTGTGTGTGTGTGTGTGTGTGTGTGTGTATGTGCTCTGACTGATAAATAAGTCACCAAGGCTTTTCCAGGAAGGTGACTGTTAGCCACCCGGGGGGTGTGTGACCCCTGTGCCATTGTGTGTGTGTGTGTGTGTGTGTGTGTGTGCTGTTTTCTGGGGTAATCAGTAGCAGTTTAGTTATCTGTTCCAGAAAGAGCTATGACAGCCTGACTGGACGTTCTAACGCTCTGGACGCTTGCAGCAGCCACTACGAGCCATAGTGGGGGTATACCTCCAATTCCAATACAAATAAAGTCTATTAATACTACTATTATTATTATTATTATTAGTAGTAGTAGTAGTAGTAGTAGTAGTAGTATTACATATGTTTTGCACTTTACATGACCTGATCAACCTCTGTGAGAATGTGCAGAGAAAGACTAAATAGGAGCTTCGTAATTATAATAATAATAGCACAAACATCATTCAGTTATATTCATAATGTGCTAGTTGGTATACTACTAATAATTCAGCACATTGCTGGTTTGTATTATCCACTTCAGTTCTACCGTTAAGCAGGCTACTGGTCCTTATCCCCCTGATTTACACTGTTAGAGAGGCTACTGTCCTGCCTGTCTTGGTCTGGAGTGGACCATAGACTCTATATAAGAATACTGTATACTGTCCTGCCTGTCTGGGTCTGGACACTGAAACTCAAACGTGTCTCTTTGGCGCCCTCTACTGACATCTTCTGGTCATCACTAGCTGCAAGTTGTGCAAGTTCTCTCCCTCCCTCTCTCTCCACCTCCCCTCTCCCTCTCCTCTCCCTCCCTCTCTCTCCACCTCCCCTCTCCATCTCCTCTCCCTACCTCTCTCTCCTCTCCCTCTCTCTACACCTCCTCTCTCTCTCTCCGCCTCTCCTCTCCCTCTCTCTCCTCTCCCTCCCCGTCCTCTATCTCCCTCCTCTCCCTCTCTCCACCAGCTCTCTCTCTCCTGTCCTGCTCTTTCCCACTTCCTCTCTCTACCTCCTCATTCTCCCTCTCTCTCTTCTCTCTCACTCTTCTCTCTCTTCCCGAGCTGCAGAGATGAACATTGCTCCATTCTTCCTCTCTCTCCACCTCCTCTTCCTCTCTCTTCACCTCCTCTTCCTCTCTCTCCACCTCCTCTTCCTCTCTCTTCACCTCCTCTTTCTCTCTCCACCTCCTCCCTCTCTCTTCACCTCCTCTCTCTCTCCACCTCCTCCCTCTCTCTCCACCTCATCTCTCTCTCTCCACCTCTTCTTCCTCTCTCTCCACCTCCACTTCCTCTCTCCACCTCCTCTTCCTCTCTTTTCACCCCCTCTCTCTCTCCACCTCCTCTTCTTCTCTCTCCACCTCCTCTCTCTCTCCACCTCCTCTTCCTTTTTCTGTTCACCTCCTCTTGCTGCCTTCCCAGGAGAATGGGCTCTCTCTGCACCTCCTTCTCTGCACCTCCTGCTCTCTCGCTTCCTCCTCTTCTCTTCCAGTGCCCCTCCATCCAGGCACTGCACAAGACCAACGCCACTGCTTTTTATTTTGGAACGCCTGTTCAACTGTTAGTGAAGAATTCTCTACAGAGACTTTTATTCTTGATTTTAAATATGTAAAACGCAGACAACATGTATGTAGACCGATAAACTTCATTCTGGGTGAAGCCAAAATGGCTATTTATACTAGCAGGAGAAACACAATTGAAGGTCAACTTTTGTTTTTGAAATTATGTATGAACTGTGTTGCCCTCTCTGGTTAGGGCTATAGGGTCTTGGTTGATTTCCGGTTGTATAAACTTATGCAAGATCTTGAACCCTTTGAAGTGAAGTGATGCTGTAAACAAGCAGTATGCTCTGAGATCGATGATGAGTTGCACTTCAGCCATCTTTTGTAGGCGGCTGTAGGTGGTTATTTATTTATGTTTTTATTTTGACATTTTTTCCTTCCCTTTTTGTAATTGTCAAAGTGTAACTGTATGAGCCATACTATAAATAAAGTACATTTTTAAAATCTGAAATCTCATCCAGGGTCCCTCCCTCTTCTCCCGGCACAACTACACACTGGCTCACCGTCCAGCCCCTCTTTCCTCCAGTGTCTTCTCCCTCGCTCCCTCTCTCTCCCTCGCTCCCTCTCCCTCTCTCTCCCTTTCCTCTCCATCCCTCCATCTCCACATCTGCATGTATCATGTGGTTTGCAGTGGGTGCAAATGAGTGATGAGTGAACAAGTTCAAAAGCACTGTTGGCAAGCTACCTGAAAGCGCCAATACTGCAGGAAGAAAAACACCTGGTTGACTAAAGACCTCAACTTCAGTGTTTGGTCATCTGGTTTCATCCTATTTACAGTTTATGTTGTGAACTCAGTCTGTGATGGGACCAGTGGCCCGGCCTGGTCTCGAGTAGTGTATTGTGCTTTTGGCCAGAGCAGTGTCCCGGAACAGGCAACTTTCGGCGGTTTTGTGAAGGAATGTAATTTTGTTAATCCGAAAAAAAGGAGAAAGGAGAAAAAAGAGACGTTAAGTTGGGAGCGACACAAAGCGCTGGCCTCTTGGAGGGCTCCATTAGTGTGGCTGAGTGCTTTCCTGAAGCCCTCCTCAAAGGCAATAAAACGCCATAAAAAGCTCTTCCTCAATCCCAGAGCCACCCCCCCCACACACACACCACTCCCCATCCACACACACACACACACACACACACACGGCACAGCCTGTCTCGCGCTTTGACACCTGCCGCTCCGCGCGGGTCACTGGGCGGGAGAAGTAGCCTACTTCACCTGCTGAATGCTCGTTTAAACTCTTGACATTAATTAAAGCAACCTACGCTTCAGTGTGGAGCACAACGCAGCCCCGTTAGTTTCAGAAGTACCAAATAGTCTAACGTCTTTAAACCTGATCCAAGTCAAGGACAACAATTACATCTTAAGTGAAAAAAGAATTCTTATTTTAAAACGGTCACTTGGTATTGTTTTTGTTTGCCCAGTCGCCATCAACGTTAAAGAAGCCGAGCCAAACCGCCAGAGCTATTGTTAAACTTCTCTATTTTGTGTTTGACATTCTTGCACAGTAAAGCGATTTTTTTTTCTTCTTCAATAACTTTCTCGGGCCAACTCGTGCGGGTAAAGTGTCCTGCTGCTTTTTGAAAGGTTTTTTTTTTTTAGGCGAAATCCTCCTCTCTCTCTCTCGCACTCCCTTTTCGGGAACCAGACAGAATTGACCTGCGTGACGAACAAACCTGAGGGAGAGCGAGTGATTAAAACGGGGCGCTATAGCAACCACCAGACCAATGGAGGAACGGGAAGCTGTTTACAAGGGGGTGTAGCGTTTCTATGGTTGCCGGACAAACCTCCTGCTCCAGGTATTAAACAGCCCCCCCGGGACGAAGCTCTCGCTGCTGCCGCCGTTACAAGGACCTACTTACAAACCTGGAGCCAAGAAGCGCGCATCAGAGCGCGAAAGAAGTCATCTTTCGGAATTTCACATCTGCTGTCCGCTAAGCTCGGATGATTTTACATCCATTCATCAGGGGTTTAACTAATTTCACCAGAGGTGAGTTAACACCGGCCTTTTACTTATATGCTCACACTGAAATGTAACAGGTGTCCTATGCTGTTTCGAAAAAAAAATGTAAATAGCCTAAACTTCTCCTAAAAATCTCATAATTTATTACTTTATTTGTATCAGAATTTGGCCAGAATTTATAATCTTTACTGTTTGTAGGCCTCCTATTGTCTTGTTTAATAGTGATTCATTTCCTTAATGGCGTGTTTAATTTCACGGCATTTTATAGGCATGTCTGTGTAATTACTTACGAAATTCCTACCTGAAAATAGGTCAACGACGGTCTATATATTTTTTCTCTTTCAATTTATATTTTGAGTTACTGTTTAACCAGAAAGCTACTTTAGGTATATTACTGCAATCTCATAGTGGATAATATTGCTATTGTTGTGCGATGTCACCATGTAATGTGTCTACTCGACTATTTTGTCGTAGCTGCATTTTATCCGCGTCAGTTGGTTCGCGTTGGCGAAGCGCACGGAGTCTCGAGGCAGCTGGGACTTTTTCACGAAAGTTCTATGACCTCCCAAGTGCGTCAGCGACCTGACCCCCCGCGGCCCGCGTTCACGAGCCTCTCCCCTACTGTAGCGAGCAGCCTTTTATTCTAGCGCGCTGGAATTCCATTAAAACCTTAATTCTTTTTTTTTTTTTTTTTTGAAAGGCAGGAAGCCCGTTAGGTTATGAAAGTCACTGCACACCCGTGCGCCTCCGAATCCACAATCCATTATTTAGTTTCGGCGCGGGCCAGCGCGCGCATTACATTGCATTGTAGGGCTCGGCTGGCACGTTCACACTCGCGACGCTCACGTCTCTATGGACACGTTTGATTCTATTTAAATAGGCCTCTGTTGTCTCTGTGTTTCCCAGGGTGTGTGTAGGACGCGGAGAGGAGCAACGCCAAGGAGAGAGAGAGAGCGAGAGAGCAAAAAGAGAGAGGGGAGGGAAAGAGAGAGGGGGAAAGAGAGAGAGAGAAAGGGAGCAGGGAAGAGGAGGGAGAAAGAGAAAGGGAGCAGCGAAGAGGAGGTAGAGAGAGGGAGAAAGAGAAAGGGAGCAGCGAAGAGGAGGTAGAGAGAGGGAGAAAGAGACAGGGACCGGTGAAGGAGAGAGAGAGGGAGAAAGAGAAAGGGAGCAGGGAAGAGGAGGCAGAGAGAGGGGGCCATGTTGTCTCTGAGTTGTGTGGACCCCTGGCCGGAGGGCTCTGTGGGGCTGGAGGAGGAGGTGGTGACCGCAGCGGTGCAGGCGGAGGCACTGGACCAGAACCAGGACCAGGACCAGGACCAGGACCAGAGGGACGCGCAGAGCCCCCCCGGCTGGAGCTGCAGCCCCCAGCCCCAGGACAGCGCCCCCTGCAGCCTGGCCAGCGCCACTACCAGCAGCTCCAGCTCCGGCTCCGGCTCCCTGTGCCTGGACGACAGCCTGACCAGTCTGCAGTGGCTGCAGGAGTTCTCCATCGTCAGTGCGCCCCACGTGGCCCTGTCCTCGCACCACCAGGGGGCGCTGTTCGGCCAGCAGCCCATCCTGGGCGTGGACGCTCCCGCCTCCCCCCTCGCCGGCGACCCGGCCACCATGGGCACCCCGCTGACCCCCGGCAAGCCCACGGCGGCGGCCTTCTACCGGGCAGCGCCCGCGCTCTCGGCCCCCCTGGGGGCCCTGCTCACCCACGGGCACTGCCCGGATGAGGTGGACTACAGGACCAACCCCCACGTGAAGCCCCCCTACTCCTACGCCACCCTCATATGCATGGCCATGCAGGCCAGCAAGAAGAGCAAGATCACCCTCTCCGCCATCTACAAGTGGATCACTGACAACTACTGCTACTTCCGCCACGCCGACCCTACCTGGCAGGTGAGCTTTACACACACACACACACGGACACACACACGGACACGCACACACACATACACACACACGGACACGCATACACACACACGCGCACTCACACACCCACTCACACATGTGCACACACACACACAGACACACACACGGACATGCACATACACACACATACACACACACACAGGCACACACACATACACACACACACACACACACACACACACACACACACATACACACAGACACACACGCACACACACACACACACACACACACACACACACATACACACAGACACACAGACACACACATAGACAATCACACACAGATGCACAGACACACACACAAACACACATACACAGTCACAGACTTTCCCAAACAAACACAGACACACACAATGATAGAAATGAACACAGACACACACACAAAAAGGCATAAATACTTTTTCATGCACACATACTGATGTAACACCCTCACACACACACACACACACACACACACACACACACACACACACACAGTCCTGGTGATGGTTTTATTTGGGCTTTGTTTTGTTGTTTTTCCTGTCTCTGAGGACTGTGTGGGTCTCTGAGGATGTGTGTGTGTGTGTGTGTGTGTGTGTGTGTTTTGGGGATTAATCCATCAGGGGGGTTTCTAGGAAGGTGTCAAGTAACTCAGCTGCACACGCTACTGTAACCTTATCCAAACGTTTGACTCAAACCATTTCACTATTGTTCCTGCACACACTGCACAGGCCACACACACACACACACACACACACTGTGTGCATGTGTGTGTTTGTGTGGTAGGGGGTTGTGTGTGTGTGGTGGAGGGTTGTGTGTGTGCGCGCGTGTTACAGGGGGGATGGGAGTGTAGGTAATATGCGTGTAGAGTATCTGTGTGTGTGTGTGCGTGTGTGTGTCTTACATGTTTGCAAGTTCTTCCTTCTCTGTGTTTGGTGGTATCGTGTGTATGTGTGTGTGTATGTTCCAGTGTGTGTGTGTATGTGTGTGTGTGTCTGTGTGTCTGTGACTGTGTCTGTGTATATAGGTCCCTGTGGGTATGTGTGTGTGTGTGTGTGTGTGTGTGTGTGCATGTATGTGTGTGTGTAGGTTCCAGTGTGTGTGTGTAGGTTCCAGTGTGTGTGTGTGTGTGTGTGTGTGTATGCATGTATGTGTGTCTGTGTGTGTGTATGCATGTATGTGTGTGTGTGTGTGTGTATGCATGTATGTGTGTGTGTATGTGTGTGTGTGTATGCATGTATGTGTGTGTGTATGTGTGGGTCCCAGTGTGTATAATAAGGCTTCAGCGCTGTCATTCAAAGACAAAGCTGGAATGTTGCTAACGCTAACTTGTGCTATTCCACTTTTAGCAGTGCTGCTAACACTCACCCAGTCCCATTACAATAGAGTAGCAGTACTGTACTAGCACTAGCATGGACTAGAAGACCTGTTATTGCTAACACTCACCCAGTCCCACTTCTTTCCCAAAGCGGTCACAGTATTGAATTCAAACTTGCTCTAAGGACTGTGTTAATAGCTGGCTTGGTGCTTCTTGTGCTGGCACGGCGTGCTGATGAACACTATAACATAGAACATTATTTATAAATGTAAACTATTCATTTACATTGTGTGCACTTTGAAGGGAGGCTTACATCTCATTGTACTTTGTATAAAGACAATAAAGGCTATCTTATCTTATCTTATCTTAGA
>CM059287.1:982913-985413 GCA_030347295.1 Setipinna tenuifilis | reverse complement strand
CTCTCTTACCCTCTATCTCTCCACTCCCCCCCCCCCCCCGTGTCTCCTGCAGAACTCCATCCGCCACAACCTGTCCCTGAACAAGTGCTTCATCAAGGTGCCCCGTGAGAAGGATGAGCCGGGTAAGGGGGGGTTCTGGCGCATCGACCCCCAGTACGCGGAGCGTCTGCTGAGCGGAGCCTACCGCAAGCGCCGCATGCCCCCCCTGCGCATCAATCCCGCGCTGCAGGCCCGCCTCTGCCCCCCCCAGGGGGGAGCGGGGGTGGGGGGGGTGGGGGCGCTGAGCGTGAGCGCAGAGTCGCAGCAGCTCCTGCGGGAGTTCGAGGAGGCGACGGGGGCGGGGGTGGGGATGGCGGTGGGGGGGGGGAGGCACGACCCGCACCTGACGGAGGCGACACTGCTGTTGGGGGGGTGGGGGTCCGGCAGGGGTGGGGGGGGTACGGGGCGGGGGGGGGCCAAGAGGAAGCAGGCGGGGGGGGCCAGGGCGGGTGCGGGGGCGGGGGGGGGGCGTGTGTTCCAAAGCCCCGCGGCGTGCCAGCTCCCCCCTCCTGTCCCCCGAGGAGCAGCGCGATCTGGGCGCGCTCAAGGGCAGCTTCGACTGGGACGCGCTGCTCGACTCCGCCCTCCACGGCCACCTCAGTCTGGACGAGGACGAGGGGGGGCCGCTCAGCCCCATAGCCCCCCCCCACTCCGCCGTTGCCGCCGACGACCACCACCACCACCTCGCCCTGCACGCCACGCACCCCCACAGCCACATCGCCCCCCTGCTGGCCAGCGGCGGCACTGCGGCCGGGGATGGAGACGGCCCCCCCCTCACCCTCACCCTCACCCACGGCCCCCCCCTCACCGCGGGACCACCCCCCCACCATGACCTGGAGGAGGAGACCTTCCTGGCCACCGCCTTCCTGCAGGGCCCCTGGCAGGAGGACGAGGAGGACGAGGAGCACGCCCCCGCCAAGGTGGACTTCCTGTGCACCTCCTCGGTCAACATCGAGCAGCTCTTCGACCTGGACGCCCTGGGGGGGGACATCGGCAGCAAGATGGAGCCCCTCCTCTAGAGACGGGGGGGGGGGGGGGGAGAGAGCGAGAGAGAAGGACAGAGAGATAGAGAGATGAACTGTGCTATCCTGCTCTCTGAGGAGAGAGAGAGAGAGAGAGAGTGAGAGAGAGAGAGATGAACTGTGCTATCCTGCTCTCTGAGGAGAAAGAGAGAGAGAGAGAGAGAGAGGAGGAATAGGCGAAAGGAAGAAAGAGGCAGTTCTGCCTTTTTGTGAAAGCAGTAAGAACAGACGCTTACCTGTGTGCAAGAGACACTGTTTATGAGGACAGAGAAGTCCCCACCCCCACCCCCACCCCACCCCCCCATGCTAAACTGTCCTTAAAAAAAGGAACTATTCCTGCCCCCCACCCCCTAATCTAGGGAACTACCCCCCACCCCCTTGAAAGACCACTCTCCCTCTTAGAATTTGTGTAGGTTCGATCACGCTAGCACAACACATGTCGATCACGCTAGCACAACACATGTCGATCACGCTAGCACAACCCATGTCGATCACGCTAGCACAACACATGTCGATCACGCTAGCACAACATGCACATGGCATTTCTACGTTTAGTAAGGTGTTTTTCAGCTTAATCATGTTTTTGACCTGTAAAAATAGGCGATGTTGATTTTTATACGAGAGTAGCCCCCCACAGGCTACCCAGACAGAGCTCAGCAGGGGAGGGGGTGCTCCTCCTTCACCAGAAGCAGGAACGGTCCCTCAGTGGAACGGTTCCTCAGTGACATGGTTCCTGAGTGACACGGTTCCTCAGTGACATGGTTCCTCAGTGGAACGGTTCCTCAGTGACATGGTTCCTTAGCGACACGGTTCCTCAGTGACACGGTTCCTTAGTGACATGGTTCCTTAGTGACATGGTTCCTTACTGACACGGTTCTTCAGTGACATGGTTCCTGAGTGGCTAGGTTCCTCAGTGGTGTGCTGTGTCCAACCCGCACCTGTGTGCACAGCACCTGGGCCTGCAACAGGAACTACTTCACTGGAACTAACCGAAGGGCCTTAGTTCCGGCTCTCATGCCAGTATACACAGCCTGCTCATCACACACACACACACACACACACACACACACACAGCCTGCCCAGAGCATGACGCAGTGGAGTCGGTGTGTGTCATTAGGAAGGGTGTTCAGGAGTAGGACTGTGTGTGATGGTGGTGACTGTGTGTGGCGGGTGCGGTGAGAAATCTTATTGATGTTGGTGATGCATCAGTGCTGTGAGTGAGTATCGCTCACTGGGATGCGAGAAGAGGGAGGATGACTGACTGCTGTCTTTGATATGCTGATATATCCTGATGATATTGTTTATGTATCAATGATATGTTGAGACATTACGCCCTGTCTTTAATGCTGTGATATTACTCATGTATCACTGATACTACTGATATATTGTGACATGTTGCTGATGTATCGCTGATATTGCTGATATATTATATGCTGCCC
>CM059287.1:945413-947913 GCA_030347295.1 Setipinna tenuifilis | reverse complement strand
CATTCTTCCCTCCACACACCAGAAAACACCACTCATAGGTCAGTCTGACACACACACACACACACACACACAATATAGGACTGTTGCGTACTTCAGAGGTATGAATGTCTTTAAGAAGGCTAATCAGAAATGATTCAAACTGATTCACATACAAGTGTATAAGTGGTATACCAGTTAGGGAATTGGAGTGATGACCGTAGGGTAGTCCCCAGAAAGGTACAAAAAAAACCTTTGTGGGTTGGGCATTTGAGCACTCCCCCACAAATCTCGCACAAATTTCTTTTTCAAGTCACAGATGCAGCAAGTGACAGGCGGAGTGGGGGAGAGTGAGAGTGACAATCCCGTGTAGTATTTTTGCAGACCTAATAGATGACCTCTGTCTCTCTCATTAGGCTAGTCAGTCTGACAAAAATATTTATTTCCTTCGTGCTGTTCCAGTGTGTGTGGGTGTGTGTGTATGGTGGTGGTGTGTGATGCGTTGTTGACCTCCCTGAAGTGAGTTTCCGCAAGTTGTGTGTGTGTGTGTGTGTGTGTGTGTGTGTCTGCATAGGCCTCTGGGTTAGGCAGAAGGGAGGGTGGCCATGATGCCCACCGTTTCCTCTGGCAATCCCCAGGAGTGTTCCAGACACACACACACACACACACACACATACACACACACACACACACTCACACTCTGTCATCCCTAGGAGTGTTCTGCACCGGGGTCTTCATGTTCGTGGGGTGCAGTATCCTGGAGACCATCACTGTGAGCTTCCTCATGCGAATGGCCTCCAAGTGCGACACAGCGACGCTCACCGGGGCCAGCCTGGAGAAGAGGGTGCAGGAGGTGGGCAGCCAGCAGAGTGAGTGTCCCCTCCCCAACCCTCTACCCTCCCCAACCCCCCATCTTCCCCAACCCACAACCCTCCCCAACCCTCTACGCTCCCCAACCCACAACCCTCCCCAACCTCCCATCTTCCCCAATCCTGTCCTCTACCCTCCCCAACCCCCCATCTTCCCCAATCCTGTCCCTCCCCAACCCTCTACGCTCCCCAAACACCCATCTTCCCCAATCCTGTCCCTCCCCAACCCTCTACGCTCCCCAAACACCCATCTTCTCCAATCCTGTACCCTCCCCTCCCCAAAGCTTGTTTCTGTCCCAATGCTACGCTAATGTACCTACCATTCTTCCACAATGCTAGGCTAATGTACCTACCATTCTTCCACAATGCTAGGCTAATGTAACTAGCTTTCTCCCCCAATGCTATGCTAATGTAACTAGCTTTCTTCCCCAATGCTAGGCTAATGTAACTAGCTTTCTCCCCCAATGCTATGCTAATGTAACTAGCTTTCTCCCCCAATGCTAGGCTAATGTAACTAGCTTTCTCCCCCAATGCTAGGCTAATGTAACTAGCTTTCTTCCCCAATGCTAGGCTAATGTAACTAGCTTTCCTCCCCAATGCTACGCTAATGTAACTAGCTTTCTCCCCCAATGCTATGCTAATGTAACTAGCTTTCTTCCCCAATGCTATGCTAATGTAACTAGCTTTCTTCCCCAATGCTAGGCTACTGTCTGTGGTTTCTGTCTGTAATGCCATGCTTCTGTTTCTGGTCTGAGGTGCAGCTGGTGTTCGAGCGGCTGAAGGGGGGGGCGGGGAAGGGGGGTGCGGGGAAGGGGGGTGCGGGGAGACGGCCGTTGCTCCTCTGCTACGCCTCATCTTGGGGGAGCTGCGGGCGCAGCGGGCGAGGAGTTCCGCTGACACCACACGGCATGCTGGGAAGAAGTGCCTGTACCTGAAGACAGTAGCCAAGGCCATCAACACGCTGTACTTCCTCCTCTACATCTGTGGAGTTGCCGTGTTTCTGGCCGAGGTCGGCAAACAGTGGTATTACTAGCTGCATAAGTGGATTCACTACAGATGGTGAACACTAAGACACACACATACACACACGCACACACACACACACACACACATACACACACACACACACACACACACACACACACACACACACACATACACACACACACACACACATACACACACACCTCAGCAGAAAACCATAAATAAAGATATAGCCTACTAGTGTATAGCATGTTTTACTAGGCCTAACAAAGTAAAGTTGCAAAGTTTACAAAGAATAAATGTTATTACAAAAACATAAGCCTACGGAAGTGTAATAGGGCCACATTGCGATAATAATATATATTTTTTAAATTTTGAGAAAGTGTACCTAACAACAAAGTATGCAAAGTTTCACAAAAAATAAATGTTATTAGAAAAACCCAAGAAGACAGCACACAAACTGACATGATATAATCCTGTATTGATGTTCTGTACAGTGGTATGGACAGAAGTTTGAACATTGTAATAATCTCAGAATCTGAAAATAAAGTAAAAAAAAATGAAAAGCTCTCGGTTGTATGACTGTTAACAAGGAAACAAACACACAGTTTACAGTTTCATTTCACAAAATGTGGAGTGCACATGACCACCTTTAACATAGCTGATAGGCT
>CM059287.1:902913-935413 GCA_030347295.1 Setipinna tenuifilis | reverse complement strand
GTGCTGGCTCCCTGAGCTGCAGCTACCAGGGTCTGCTGGCCCATCTGGGTATGTCAGGGAACATCAACACACACACTGTCACAACACACACACACTCCAACCTCACAAACCATACCACACAACACACACACACTCCAACCTCTCAAACCACACCACACAACACCACACTGTCACAACACACACACACTCCAACCTCTCAAACCACACCACACAACACACACACACTCCAACCTCTCAAACCACACCACACAACACACACACACTCCAACCTCTCAAACCACACTGTCACAACACACACACACTCCAACCTCTCAAACCACACTGTCACAGCACACACACACTCCAACCTCTCAAACCACACCACACAACACACACACACTCCAACCTCTCAAACCAGCCCATATGGAACTGGTCCCACCCCACCAAGGTGTACGTCAACCTCTACCGGCAAGGCATCATAGAGGTGGTGTGTGTGTGTGTGTGTGTGTGTGTGTGTGTGTGTGTACGTCAACCTCTACCTGCAAGGCATCATAGAAGTGGTGAGTTTATGTTTGTGAGTGTGTGTGTGTGTGTGTATGTGTGCGTGTGTGTGCGTGTGTGTGTGTGTGTGGGTGGGTTTGTGTGTGTGTACGTCAACCTCTACCTGCAAGGCATCATAGAAGTGGTGAGTGTGTGTGTGTGTCTGTGTGAGAGAGAGAGTTTATGTTTGTGAGTGTGTGTGTGTGTGTGTGCGTGTGTGTGTATCATACAAGTCGTGAGTGTGTGTGTGTGTGTGTTTGTGTATCAACCTTTACCTGCAAAACATCAAAGAAAATTGAAAAGCTTGTGTGTGCTTCTATCATTAGCAAAGCATTTATAATACTCTTGTATACTGTATATGTGTTTGTGTGTGTGTGTGCGTGTGTGTATGTGTGTGTGTGTGGACTGTCGACTCCAACTGCTACAACCCCTACCCCGCCACGGCCTAAAACAGTTTCAGAATCTGGAGTCACTGTGCTAATGTGTCCATCGTGCCTTTCTGCATCGTGTGTGTGTGTGTGTGTGTGTGTTGTCACTGAGCAAATGTGTCCATCGTGCCTTTCTGCATCGTGTGTGTGTGTGTGTGTATTGTCACTGTGCTGATGTGTCGATCGTGCCTTTCTGCATCGTGTGTGTGTGTGTGTGTGTGTGTGTATGTGTGTGTGTGTGTGTGTGTGTGTGTGTGTGTTGTCACTGTGCTAATGTGTCCATCGTGCCTTTCTATATCGTGTGTGTGTGTGTGTGTGTGTGTGTGTGTGTGTGTGTGTGTGTTGTCACTGTGCTGATGTTGTGTCGATCGTGCCTTTCTATATCGTGTGTGTGTGTGTGTGTGTGTGTGTGTGTTGTCACTGTGCTGATGTTGTGTCGATCGTGCCTTTCTATATCGTGTGTGTGTGTGTGTGTGTGTGTGTGTGTTGTCACTGAGCTGATGTGTCGATCGTGCCTTTCTGCATCGTGTGTGTGTGTGTGTGTGTGTGTGTGTGTGTCTCTGTGCCATGTGAAACAATGCGCTCTGTTTCTGCTCTTTGACTTGCAGGATGAAAAGGCCCAGAGCTTCTCCCCACAGGTCTACATGGTAGTGGTGAGTGTTCCTGTGTGTGTGTGTGTGTGTGTGTGTGTGTATGTGCATGTGCATGTGTGTGTTGTACATGTATAAAGGGAATAAATAGTTATGGATGCATGATTGATTGTGATGCATGATTGATTGGTTTTACCTGGTGAAAGGTGTAAGAACTCCTGAAGGCCTTTTGGGTAATTATTACAGCTGTGTCCTTCTGAGTGAAGCTGACTGGCTACATGGGGGGGCGCCAGCGATGTCTTTGGTGTGTCACGGGTGCACGGCGTGGCTGCAGTTCCAGTAGCTAACCCTAGAGGGCAGTAATGGGAGCGTGGCGTGACTCACTGATGTTTTCTGCGTTCCAGGAGTGGACATCCTGAGTGCTGTTTGTCTGCCAGACGGCGATCAGCTGTCGAGCGTCTCTCTGCTTCGTCAGATTCTTCAGGAGCTTTGTCTCCAGCGCTCACACACCTCCGCTGGTGGGGCTGAGCACGTGTGTGTGACGAGGGTGGCCAAGGCCATCAATGTGGCCTACTTCCTGTGTTACCTCGTCAGCGTCACAGTTTTCCTCCTGGTGACGGCACACAAGTGGTTCTGTTAGTGCCGGGATCCCACAGAATCTTCCTTTCTTTCTCTCGCTTTCATTCATCCCTTCTTTCATACACCTCCATTCATCCCTTCTTCCTCACGTGTTCCTCATAGCCAACATATTTGCCCGACTGGCTGGTACACTAGCCTGGTAAACCAGCCCCTTCCTACTACACTTCTTATGGTACAGAGGGGCTGGCTGTGTTTCCATTGACATGGCTGACTCTGATAAAATCTTTGTCGGACCAATCAGCGAACAGAGGGAGTGTTCATGAGTGATGATGTCGCCTTTGGGTGCTGCATTTGAATTGCATAGGCAGGCGTATAGCCAGGCTAACTGCGTACGTTAGCGACTGAGTAAAGGCAGATCAAGTCGTTTTAAACTTCAGCAGAGTCTTCACCTCCAGAAAGCAAACGTTTCTCAATGCAGCACAGCCAGACCATCTGTACGAATAGAAGTGTAGTACGAGGGGCTGGTTTACCAGGCTAGATAGATTGGCTAACCACTTTGTATGGTCTCTTTCAAAGTGGTAGTAAAACCACTTGATGTTGCCACCTATAGCACTACCACCGTTTATTAGTTTTATCATTTAATAGACATGTATGCTATAGGCCTACTATACATTATATTAACAGGCATGTGTGTTTTATTATACATTATCTTAATGGACATTTATGCTTTGTTATGCATTATCAGGAGAGAGTGGTAGCATGCACTCCTCTTTATGCAATACTCTTGATATGACTACATATATGAATATATTACCACAAGTTCTCATTATTGTCCTCATGGTGGAGAGGTAGTGTGTGTGTGTGTGTGTGTGTGTCCTGTAGTGTGTGTGTGTGTGTCTCCTGTAGTGTGTGTGTCTCCTGTAGTATTTGTGTGTCTCATATGTCTGTGTGTCTCATATGTGTGTGTGTGTGTGTCTCCTGTAGTGTGTGTGTGTGTGTGTGTGTCTCCTGTGGTGTGTGTGTGTGTGTGTGTGTGTCTCCTGTAGTGTGTGTGTGTGTGTGTGTGTGTGTCTGTCCTGTAGTATGTGTGCGTCACTCTAAAATAAATTATTTGTGACATGGCCCCAGGACTGGAAATAAGGTCTTTATTTCACCTCAGTTTGGACAAACAAGACAACATGTACATCGGAGCCATTCACAGACAAGACAATCTGTAGTCTCACAATCACAACTCTTAAAGCTGTGTGCTAAATCCAATGTTATTAAAAAAACAACACAAATACAGTGTTTGTGCTGATGCTTTGGGTAAAGATAAGACTGTTTAATGTTTCACTGCTGTTCCTGACATGATCAGTACATAACTGGTAAACAAAGTAGAGTATAAATGAGATTCTACACATACATAAAAAAGCAATATTTACATTAATATTTCTGAATATATCACTGTATTTTCTAAAAAACACTGATCTGGTGATTGAGATTGAGCCATCAGCCCTGATTCAGGCACCCTTAGACAAAGAGGAGCAGTATTTGGCAGAGCACCTCCCCAGAAATGAGAGACTGTGGGGAAGAGGAGCAGTATTTGGCAAGGACATTGACTGTATAGCACAGAAACTCAAGATGCTGTAAGAAAGAGGAACAGTATTTGGCAGGGCACCACCACAGAACTGGTAGTGCCTGTGGGAAAGGGGAGCAAAATGTGGCAGAGCACCACCACCGTCACTCCAGAAGCTTTGGGAAAGGGGAGCAGTTTTTGTCAGGATCTCTGGAACATGTCTCTGTTATGAGAGCAGATCCTGGTGGGCTGGATGTACTTTCATCCTGCTGTCCACAGATCCTCCAGTAGGAGGCGATGCCGTGCCTGTAGGATCCTGTAGAAGGCCAGTTTGCCCTGAGCTCCAGCTGAGCGCAGGCCATCATAAAGGGCTCTCATTTTCCCCTGACTGGTGGCAGCAGCATCGATGTTGCTGTAGGTCTCCTGGCCAATGACGTCCTGGCTGAGGAGATCGTCTGCTAAGGGCATCACCTCTGTCACCCTGCTGATGAGCTGTGCCCTCTGCGTATCCACAAAGGCAGCTGCCATCTGGCTGCCCACCTGCACTGGGATTCTGCTGGGCTGTGGTGGGTCATCTTTGAAAAGAACAGGACTATGAGTTTTAAACAGCTTTTAAATATGAAACACAGTAATCACTAATAAAGTTGTTTAACTGGTAAAGCCCCTGAAACTTATACTGTGCGTACATTAACTACCAGTGTAATACTGGTCCAGATCTCACTGATGCACTTGTAACTTAGCCTGGCTCTCGCACCAAGCTCGTAGACGGAGTTTGGTCTGGCAAACCCCCCATAGACAGGAAGTTCTCAGAGGTGGGAACGGGCGGGTGTCTTTGAAATGTCTGTGTATTACTGGACAGAGTTACAACCAATCAAACCACTGACTCCAATGATGCAAGCATAGCATTTGTTTTTTATTGGTTCCAGATTTCGGACCAGGAAGAACTGATTGTCTGAGTGTAGGCAGGTTGGCCCCGGTTTAGGCAGGTTCTGCCCCATGGGTTAATGACGCCTCAGTGTTAGCTAAGGGATAATGGATGACATGGTGTTCGTATATCAGATATTAATGCACCATTAAGGTTGTAATGTGACCGGTGGCCATAACACCTCCGAGTGCTACTCTGTGTAATTACATTCGCTCATCACCTGCTTCAGCGGTCACATCTAAAAAGTTCATGTCAGGTCAACTGACATTCTAAAGAACAAATCACAATGGAAAACGTATCCACGCCGTAGTGTAATTGTTACTAAATGACTGTACACTAACAGTGCTAAAGGGTTCATCGGCTGGTTCCACTTATACACCAGTCATGTTCCTCAGGGTTTCCTCAGGTCACTGTGGCATTCTGGGACCAACCTGACAAAAGAATAAAGCACTACAGACCTTTGTCCACTAGGGGGCGTGGCAAATGACCCTCTGTTCATCACACACCCCCTTTCGACCACGCCCAGCCCCAATAATGCTGAAAGCACATGCAAGCGGAATCTTGTCTATGTCTTTGTTACAATAACAGTCTTTTAAGATTCTATTCCATTCTCAATCATCATTCTATTACAGTGTCAATCACCAGTATCACATTCTCAATCAGCTTTCTATTACAGTAACAACCACCACTATATTACAGTAACAACCACCACTATATTACAGCCTCAATCACCACTATTACAGTAACAATCACCACTATATTACAGTCTCAATTACCACTATTACAGTAACAATCACCACTATATTACAGCCTCAATCACCACTATTACAGTAACAATCACCACTATTACAGTAACAATCACCACTGTATAGAGTCTCAGTCAGCACTCTGCAATGTTGATGTGTAAACTCTTATCAGTTTTGCACACTTCTAAATAGTGCCCCCAGACGTTTGGAAGTCACACACATGCATGCATGCATGTACAGACAGACACACCCACGGACACCCACACACACACATACATACACACTTCCGCATACACACACACACACACCCACACAGCATGTCTGTAAATCAGGAAAACAAACTACTCGACCTGTGTGTGACTCTGGGGTCCGCTGTGAATCGGCGTGGTCTCGTGTCCTGTGGTAGTCGGCTTCCTGCTCCAACACAGCATCCCAAACCGGTCGGTGCTCCTCAGCGGTTTGGAGCTCCATGTCGAATTCCACCGGTGGGTTCCTCAGACGCACCTCAAAGAAGGTCGGGGCGGTGTGGTAGGTGAGCGTCATCACTCGAGGCCTGACCACCGAGGGACAGGAGGTGCGGAGCTGGAATCTGGAGCCGATCCAGAGGGAGTCGTTGGGGGGCGGCTTGACGATGCTGACGGCTCCCCTCCTCTCCCACTTAACCGCCTGCCTGGCTGAGGAGGGCGAGGGCAGCAGGAAGGTGTGCAGGACCAGCGGCCGGGGGCAGTGCTCATAGATCAGCACCTCGCAGTGGTCCTTCACCGGGATGCCCAGCCTCACCACCAGCTGCCACAGAGAGAAGTGCTGCGCCGAGAGCCTGCCGTGGAAACGGCTCAGCTCACACGCCTCCAGGGAAACGCCGCTGTCATCAAAGTGCAGGGCCCTGACCGCGTCTCCCAGCACCGACGGGTCAGAACCACCCAGGCAGAGAGAGTGGGGCAGGTGGACCTCCTCCAGCTCTCCTGACAGAAGCTTGATGTCCAGCAGAGGACCCGCGGGTCGGTACCCTAACATCTGCAGCTCGGCCCAGAATGGCTCCTCCTTGCTGTAGCAGTACTGCAGGGTGACTGGACCAGCACACGACCAGCGCAGACCGGACTCCGAGCACTCAAAGCTCCCAGCAGGAGAGCTGAGGCTGTACACACACACACTCGTGTCCATGGAGATGGTGGGCATTACCAAAGCCCAGGGGGAGGAGTCTAGGATGTGAGCACAGGATTGGCAGCTTCTTCTCTGTCTGCTTGAACACACACACACACACACACACACACACACACACACAGCAGCTAAGACATGTGGGACACACAGAAAGTAATCAGGACTGGAGATGTAACTATGACCAGTGCAACAACAGCAACACCTCAACATGCACACCAGTCTGTATAGTACTGCTGCTGCACACACTGTGTGTGTGTGTGTGTGTGTGTGTGTGTGTGTGTGTGTCTGTCTGTGTGTATTTATAGGTGTGTGTGTGTGTGTGTGTTACATTATTGACCAGTCTGTATAGTGTTGCTGCTGCACTGTGACACTGTGTGTGTGTGCGTGTGTGTGCGTGTGTGTGTGTGTGTGTAGTTATAGGTGTGTGTGTGTATGTGTGTGTGTTTGTATAGGAGGGTGTCAGTGATGTGTGGGTTGATCCAAATTGACCCACGTTTATATTTGTAATGATATTCGGGTTGCAAATTTATTTATATATATATATACTGTATAGTTATTTACAGTATACATTCGTTTACGAGTCAACAAAAATATTTGTAATGATATTCTGGTTGCAAATGTGTATATATAATATATAGTTATTTCTACATTTGATAGCTACATAACGACCCACATGGCCCATCACAAGCACTCTTTATTTATTTATTTATTTATTTATTTAACCAACAAGTGGCACCTTTTAGCCATGTGTGTGTGTGTGCAGGTTAGGCTTACTGTAGGCCATACATGTTGGGTGTTTGTGAATATTTGTAATTAGAAATGGGTCGGGTCCAATATGTTCACAGTTATGTTTTGCGGTCCGAGTTGCGGGCGGGTTAGTTGAAAACGTTGGTCGGGTTGTTCAAACATGGACCCGCGCATCACTGGTGGGTGTGTGTGTGTATTTATAGGTGGATGTGTGTGTGTGTGTGTGTGTGTGTATGTGTGTGTATTTATAGGTGTCTGTGTGTGTGTGTGTGTGTGTGTATGTATAGTACTGCTACTGCACTGTGACACTGTGTGTGTGTGTGTTTATTTATATGTGTGTGTGTGTGTCACATTACACACCAGTCTGTATAGTACTGCTGCACTGTGACACTGTGTGTGTGTGTGTGTGTGTGTGTGTGTGTGTGTGTATTTATAGGCGTGTGTATATCTATGTGTATTTGTATGTGTGTGTATTTATAACTGTGTGAGTGTGTGTATATTTATAACTGTGTGTGTGTGTGTGTGTGTGTATATGTGTGTGTATTTATAGGTGTATGTGTGCATGTGTGTGTATCTTTATAGGTGTGTGTCTTTATAAATGTGTGTATGTGTGTATTTAAAGGTGTATGTGTGTGTGTTTCACTTTATACACCAGGGCCCTGTTCCTGCAATGGCGCTCAGCGCAAATCCTCGCTCAACTCGCATAGTCTCGCTATGTTTAGACAGAAGTCCGTTCCATTAGTCTTGCTAAGGTGAATCTCAGCTGAGTTGCTCTGGTAACATATGCTCCGAACTAAACTTTTAGGGAGCAGGTTTAACTTCGGGCTTAACGAAGCAGTGTTACTAAGAAAGTCGACCGGTATGAAACCGAATGACCACCGAACAGTTCCGCCCATCTCCGCCAGCATGTCACGACATCAAATTTGAGCAATTGTCCCATTTAAATTGTGTCTGGGGTGACAATGCGAGGAAAAAACACAATGAAGTCTACTCCTTTCAGTCTGAGAATTTCCGATGACCAACAGATAAAAAAAAAAACCTTAGTGTTTTGTTATAGTAACAATCAATACTTTGGTCACGACATTACCGTCGGAATTGTGTGGCACTGTGGGTTAGAGTGCAGCATGCTATGCAACTGACCCGCGTTCGATTCTTACCTGAACATTTCTTTTTATAGCATCGCTATTTTCTTCTAGTGTAATTGTAGGTTATGTCTGAATAAAGTCACCGCATTCTTATTAACCCTAATTCAGCTGAATTCGACCTGAATGTCTTGCCCATTGTGGAACAGTAGCATGACCATCCATTTAAAAGAAGGATGAAATTGTCCCGTAGCAGACCTTTGCGTGGTCATTTGCCCCACATGCAAAGCCCACAATGCGACTTTAAAGCAAACTGCTACAAGTATGCGATGTTACTCATGAGATTCGAACGCCGGTCGGCCGTATGACATGCGATGTCGTTACCATTCGCCTATTGAAATGAGGGAACCGTGCCGCTCCACACATAGGCCTAAAACTTTATTCCTCAAATATCAACCCGGCGGAAGATAACTAATGAAACTACTTCACACCGAATCAGTGCTTATTTGGTTTGTTAAATTAAGGTTAGAATTGGCTGGTCGGTAGGAAGTTAATTTAGGACACAATGAGTCTCAGACTTACGCATTTAAATTGTCTGCAATGGTTTGCCATGCCTTATCTCTCGCTCTAGTAATTGCTAGGGTGCATGATAACTCCCTTCTGCTCCTCGTTTTTGCTCTGCTGAAAGAATCAGCTCTAGGTTTTGCCATGATCGCGATTTCGACAATCGAGGTCATGGTCTTCTGAAATACTCCGCCCAGACGCCAAGCGCAGGTTTTAATTAGCCGCGCTGGCGTGAACCTAAACTAGAAGCAGTTGATCTGAGTTTGAGGAACTGGTTGCTGATTAGATTTAAGCTCGCGCTCATTGGAGCGCAGCTTTCGCACATAAGCGCCGCTTTGTTAACAGCGTTTGCAGGAACAGGGCCCAGTCTGTATAGTGCTGCTGCTGCACTGTGACACCGTGTGTGTGTGTATGTGTGTGTGTGTGTGTGTGTGTGTGTGTAAGTGTGTGTGTGTGTGTGTGTGTTGTCCAGACTGACTTGGGAGTGTCCAGAGGGAGCAGCTGTGCTCCTGGATGCTGCTGGGTGTTGTGTGTGAGGTGCAGCTCTGCAGCAGCTGAGGAGTGGGAGCTGCTAGTGGAGGCTGCTGCTGCTGCTGCTGCTGCTGCTGCTGCTGGACTCTCCTTCCACAGGGTACGAATATAACCACCCCGACTATCAGTCACTCTAGAAGACAAGAGATTCACAGATATGACACTTTCCCCAGTTTACAGGGGGGACACATACTAACACACACACTCTTTCACACACACACACCGTAGTTCACTTGCCATCGTGTATCTCTCACTTTATTAGTGTAATGAAGGATGACAAACACTCACACACACATACACACACCTATAAATACACAAACACACACACACACACTCACAATAATATCCAAGGTACGAGTATCCCCCAAACTGTCAGTCACTCTAGAAGACAAGAGATTCACACACGTGATGCGTTCCTCAGTTTACAGGGGGGGCACATACTAACACACACTCTGTCTCTCTCTAACACACACACACACACACACACACACACACACACACACACACAGTAGCTCATTTGCCACTGTGTATCTCTCCCAACATTAGTGTAATAAAGGATGACACACACACACACACACACACACATTACTCCCTCTGTCTTTCTCTCTCTCTCTCTCTCTCTCACACACACACACACACACACACACACACCTTACTCGCACACACCTTATTCTTTCTCTCTCGCTCTCTAGCTCTCTGTCTCTCTTTCTCTCTCCCTCTCTCTTTCTCACACACACACACACACACACACACCACTAATGCCCCCAGAGGTCTGTTGTTGTGTGTTAGACACACACACATTGGTGTAACAAAGGCTGGGTCCTTACAGAGTGACAATCACAATCACACACACACACACACAGTAGTTGACTTCTTATCATGTGTATCCCTCCCATCACACACCCCAAACCCCATCACTGGCGCCCCCCACAGGTCTGTTGTTGTGTGTTAACACTCACACTAGTGTCTCCAGTTTGCACTGAGGATCCTTGAGGAGGTCTGAGAGATGCTGAACTCCTGCATCATGAAGCTCATTGCCACTCAGGTGCAGCTCCTTCAAACTGCAGGAGGTTGATCTGGCAGCTGATGCTAAAGCAGCACAACTCTTCTCTGTGAGGGAACAACCCCTCAGCCTGGGAGATACATAATGACACATCTGATTATTACACACACTTACCTTATATACACAACACACACACACACACATATTTTCTCACTTCTCACATACAAATACACACACATACACACACCCCTTACTCTCACATACACACACACACACACACACACACACAAACACACACAGTAGCTCATTTGCCACTGTGTATCTCTCCCAACATTAGTGTAATAAAGGATGACACACACACACACACACACACTACTCCCTCTGTCTTTCTCTCTCTCTCTCTCACACACACACACACCTTACTCTCACAAACCTTATTCTCTCTCTCTCTCACTCTCTAGCTCTCTGTCTCTCTCTCTCTCACTCTCTAGCTCTCTGTCTCTCTCTCTCTCACAAACACACACACCACTAATGCCCCCAGAGGTCTGTTGTTGTGTGTTAGACACACACACATTGGTGTAACAAAGGCTGACAAATACAAACATACAAACACAGACCCCCCCCCCCCACACACACACACACAGCACTACAGGGTGATGAATACCACGCACACACAGTAACACACACACACACATATTGAGTGTAACAGAGAGTGACAAAACACACTCAAAATAATGTCAGAAAAATGTCAGAAAAAATTAATGTCAGATGACAAATTCTGTTTCTGTTTCTCTCTCTCTCTCTCTCTCTCTCACACACACACACACACACACACACACACACACACACACACAGTAGTTGAGTTCTCATCATGTGTATCCCTCCCATCACACACCCCAAACCACACCACTGGCGCCCCCCACAGGTCTGTTGTTGTGTGTTAACACTCACACTAGTTTCTCCAGTTTGCACTGAGGATCCTTGAGGAGGTCTGAGAGATGCTGAACTCCTGCATCATGAAGCTCATTGCGACTCAGGTTCAGCTCCTTCAAACTGCAGGAGGTTGATCTGGCAGCTGATGCTAAAGCAGCACAACTCTTCTCTGTGAGGGAACAACCCCTCAGCCTGGGAGAAACATAATGACACATCTGATTATTACACACACTTACCTTATATACACAACACACACACACAACTTTTTATCACTTCTCACACACAAATACACACACTTGTTCACATGAACATGAACACACACACACACACACACACACTATTATCTGTCATCATATATCGCTCCCATCATTACTGTAATGCAGGATGACAAACACACACACACACACAAATGCACAAACACAGACAAAAGTAGTCATAAAACATTCCTATGACACTTACCTTATATACAGAACATACACACACACACCTTTTCCTCACTTCTCACACACAAATACTGTACACACACATACGGTACACACCCCTTACCCTCACATATACACACACACACACACACACACCCCTTATTCTCCCTCTCTCTGTCACACAAACAAACACACACAATAGTGTACCAAAGGGTGACATGTACAAACACACACACATACATATGCACACACACACACACAAACACAAACCCATACACACACTCAAATACATATTCATACGTGTAACACAGGGTGACAAAGCACACACACAAAAAAATATCAAATGACAAATTCTTACACACACACAGACACACACAAAAAACACACACACACACACAGTGGTAACAAACATAATGCATGTATGCGCCCATGGACATACACTCATTACAGAGTGACAATCACACACACACACACACACACACACACACACACACACACACACACAAACGGTAGTTAACTTCTCACACACACACACACACACACACACACACACACACACAGTAGTAGTAACAAACAATACACACACACACACATCTATGGACACACACACACACACACACACACACTGAAAATATATAAATACAGCATTGATATGTCCCTCCTCCACTTGCCCCATACTTCACTTATTACAGCCAATCACACACTAACACACTCATTCTCTCACACACACGCACACACACACACACAGACACACACACACACACACAGACACACTGTTGCGTCCTGCGGTATTGCTTTGCTTTACACACACATACACACACCCCTTACTCTCACATACACACACATACACACACATACACCCCTTATTCTCCTTCTCTCTTTCACTTTTTCTCTCTCTCTCACGCACACACACACAAAATTAATGTCAGATGACAAATTCTTTCTCTCTCACACACACACACATATTGATTAGTGTAACAGAGTGATAAAACACACACAAAAAAAATGTATGTCAGATGACAAATTCTCACACACACACACACACACACACACACACAGTAGTAATAAACAGAATGCACATGTGCACTAATGGACATGCGCTCATTACAGAGTGACAAGTAATCATAATCACACACACACACACACACACACACACACACACACACAGTAGTTGACTTCTCATCATGTGTATCCCTCCCATCACACACACACACATCACTGGTGCCCCCCACAGGTCTGCTGTTGTGTGTTAACACTCACACTAGTGTCTCCAGTTTGCACTGAGGATCCTTGAGGAGGTCTGAGAGATGCTGAACTCCTGCATCATGAAGCTTATTGAAACTCAGGTTCAGCTCCTTTAAACTGCAGGAGGTTGATCTGGCAGCTGATGCTAAAGCAGCACAACTCTTCTCTGTGAGGGAACAATTACTCAGCCTGGGAGAAACATAATGACACATCTGATTATTACACACACTTACCTTATACACACACACACACACACCTTTTTATCACTTCTCACACACAAATGTAACCCCTTTTTCGTGCCTACTCTCCACCTGGGTCACACTCACATACACTAACAGGATCCTGGTTCTTAGTGAGCAATGGTGACTACCCTGGTTGTCTTGATTTTCTATTTGAGTTTACTATAAGGCTCTGATCCTATGATAGCCACCTAGTGTGTCAGTTTGAATAAAGTAAATACTTAGCGCAGTGCCTCCACTGAAGAAATACAGTAGCCTACCAGTGTCCCTGGCTTAACCATGTAAATCCTCAGAAATTTGATGTCCCTAAAATAAAAGCAATTTCACACTCATTATGGAATGTAACCAATAAGTGACATTTATTGTTCCTAATGATCAAAAAGAGGGGAAAAATCGCTTAAGAATATGGAAGTTAAAATAATGTATGCATGTGAGGGCTAATGGTGTGTAATAATGAATGTAAGCAGGCTATGTGACAAGCATGTGGATATGTGAAACGTAAAGAGTGTACCTGTCAATTATACATCAAACTAGTTCTTGGAAATTCAAACCTGTCACCCAGTTACACTGTAACATAGGATTTGTAACCCAAAACATTTCAAATGAGAAAATACCTCTCAACCCATATGCGTAACACCTCAATTTAACCTCTATAACTAAATGGCGCTATTCGCTCTTCTAATAACAAACATCGGGTATATACAGTAGCCTATGTTGATGAAAATACAATGAGTATGGTTTTAGTACAAACACCCTTGAAAATAGCCAGACTGTATATAGGAATTATATACAGTCAATGAATACGACAGTCTCAGTTTTATCAGACAATTGAGAAACAAAACGGCAAGCTTGCGAGACAAACGTTGGGGCCCATTTCGTTGGTGCACATGAGGAGGGGAGACGGGAAAAATAAATCCTGACAATACTTTCAGTGATGTTTCAACTCCTGGTCAACAAAAATGTTCACTCACACTGTTGTCGTCCTGAGCAGATGAAGCTTTAAGCTGGCTACTCACAAGCAGGGCAGATCAGAATGCTGGGTTGATAAGTAGGATAACGACAATTGAGGCTCTTTCCATGTAGCAGTAGGCAGTCCGGTTAACTATGAGTCTCTGAAGATCGAGACTTTCTTTCAAAGTGCTTTCGCTAACTTTGTTAGAGTCTCTAGACCTAGAAACCTTTGGGCCAGTAGCCTATTAGCTATAACGTAGTCTCTCAAATGTACAAAACAGAACTCAAAGATTTTGCTCTTTAGGCTTTCTGTCCATTCACTGCGTACTGCGTTGCCCAGAACGTATCTGTTTTTTTTTTCACCTCCGTATTCAGCAGATTCTACATTTCTTTGTTCCGAATTGTAATTGGCCCATTCCACACCGGGGCTTTTAAACTTACAGAGGATTGGTTAAAGCCCATATATTTTAGCGGGAAAATAAACATAACACACAATTGCATTATGGTATTTGCAGTCATTTTCAAAGAAGACAAATATAATGTAACTAAATAATACATCAGTAAACCTAATTTAGTAACGGCCTTGAAAAGCATTAAGCTGCTGATCAACAAGGGCCTTACACAAATAGACACACACACCCCTTACTCTCACCTACACAAACACACACTATATTCTCCCTTTCTTTCTCCAAAATACATACACATATATTTAAAACTGAAAACTGTAAAATAGTGAAATTAGGGTTATGTCAACTTAGTGTGTTTCACATATGTGAAGTTTAACCTACACATTCTTTTGCTAGAACTGTTTTTGAGTGTGTGCGATATAATAAACTGTTTAACAGATTAAACTACTCTGATAAGCTGTCACAGGTACAGTATTAGCAGAAGGTCACCTTCATTGTTGTCCCATAAACACACAGGCACATAAACACACACACTCACACACACACACACACACACTCATTACAGAGTGACATACATACAAAAAGTTTAAAGAGTGTCTCATAAATATAAACACACACACACACACACACACACACACACACACACACACACACACACTTTGCTGCCCAACTAACTATCCCATAAGTTGTAGCCAGACCAAAAGGTTTAGTTGAATTCAGGTTTCAGGTTTCAGACAACTGTGAAATTATTTTTAGAGAACTGTGAAAACTGTAAAATAGTGAAATTAGGGTTATGTCAACTTAGTGTGTTTTACATGTGTGTAGTTTAACCTACACATTCTTTTGCTAGAACTGTTTTTGAGTGTGTGTGATATAATAAAAGTTAACTGTTTAACAGAGTAAACTACTCTGACTCTGTCACAGGTACAGTATCAGCAGAAGGTCACCTTCATTGTTGCTCAACACTGTGTGTAGTTTTAACAAAAACACCATTAAAGGGGACTAAAGGTAGGGGACAGGAATGACCACGGGAAGACAGGACTGGGATGCCTTTGTGTCAAAGTGTCTTGGCTACTTGGCTGGAAATAAGACTTAAAGGGGTCCTTCCGCTAAAAAACACTTTGAGTAGCTGTATTTACAATGTGGTGGGTCACAACAAGCAGTATATGCACGCAGCATTCCAAGACGTGAAATTCGACCCTCATGGTTTTACTGGTCATTGAAGGGTCGAGCTAACCAAAACGAGCGGATCAGAGCATGCTAAACCTATCTACGTCACTAGGTCATAAGCCCCGCCCAGAGTCATGTATGGCAAGCCCACATCCCAGAGGAAGAACAGTGGACAGAAGCTAGGTGAGCGAAAGACAGCGAATTTGCCCAATCAGAGGTGCCTTATTGACACGTCATAGATATTCACGAGGGACACCGGAAAAGCCAGACGTTCAACCACTAGACCTGTTATAGCTTACAGAAAACAGCGTCAAGCAAGAGAACTAGGACATAATTTTTCACAGAAATGACGCACAATGCATTCAACCATAGTGGCGACACAGAAATATGAATAAAAATAACGATGAAAGGACCCCTTTAAATAAGCCAAATATACTTGACTAAGCAAATGATACAACATACAGTTTCACTTAATCAGTGCTGTATTACATGTACGGGACTTAACGTAATAACTTTTTTCAAATTTCCCACCAACGTTATAATTTCCTGCAAATGTAATAATTACCATGTTGTGTATTATGTCGGCAGGAGGCAACAGCTATAACGTTGGAGGTAAATTATTACATTGGCTGGGTAATTACGTCAAAACAGCACATATTTGTATTACTTTGGTGGTTTATTACATTGGCAGGAAGTTGTCACATTGGTGGGTGTTACAAGCATAATAAAGGTGACAAGCCAAACAGGACGCTCATACCAGTACCTCCTCATAGGGGACCGGTATCGAATAGCACTAAAACTGGCATTTGTCAGCGGAATTATAATGTTGCTCTGGGACACTTTGAATTTCTGCATGAAGTTTCTCAGCAGAGCCCTAGAGGTGATTTACAGAAGAGGGCACTTGCACTACAGCACCTTGGTCACGCTGCTGATCAACAAGGTCCTTACACAAATACACACACACACCCCTTACTCTCACATACACAAACACACACCCCTCTCTCTCTTTCTCCAAAATACATACACATACATTAGTGTAACAAAGGCTGAGGAATACAAATACACCAACACAGACACAGACACACACACACACACTCAGGGTACCACAGGGTGATGAATATCACGCACACATAGACACACACACACACACGCACACACACTGTTCTCAGCAAATGCTGCAAGGTCTACAATACCCTGGGTGCATGAATGTACATGTATGTATGTGTGTGTGTGTGTGTGTGTATGTGTTTGTGCATGTGTGCCTGTGGGTGTGGGTGGGTGCACATCTGCCTGTGTGTGTGTGTGTGTGTGTGTGTGTGTGTGTGTGTGTGTGTGTGGGTCTAGATGTGTGGGTGTACGTGTGCCTGTGTGTGTGTGTGTGTGTGTGTGTGTGTGGGTCTAGATGTGTGGGTGTACGTGTGCCTGTGTGTGTGTGTGTTTGTATGCATGTGCCTCTGAAGCACATTGTATATTACTTGTATTTCACCTATCACAGCATGCTTAACACCTAAACACAAATACACACACACACACACACACAGGTTACCAGGTTTACTTACATTGCTGATGTGACCACTGATATGACTACTGGCGCCAGCCTCTCAAGAACATCATCTGGGCTGAGGAGTTCAGTCAGATCCTCCTCTGGTGTCTTTATGTACTTCTGCAGGTCAAACCCCTCCAGCTGCTCTTCTGACAACTTAAACTTAAACTCCCTAGTCTCCCACTGTCCTGGTAAGAGCATCTCTACAGACAGAGCTCCTGAGCTCCTGTCAATGTGCTCCACTACAGCATGCTGATTCAGCTCATTCAGACAGTAGAACAGGTTGATCTTTCTGTCGAATTTCTTTTGATGTCTGATCTTCTGCTTGACATGCTGGATTGTTTGCTCTGAGCTCTGTGATTGGCTGCTGGTCTGTGGCAGTAGGTGTCTTAAGAGGTTCTGATTGGACTGCAGTGAGAGGCCCAGAAGGAAGCGGAGGAAAAGGTCCAGGTGTCCGTTCTTACTCTGTAAGGCCAGATCCACTGCGGTCTTGTGTAGGTCATGAAGTGTTGCAGCTCTGAACAGAGCAGAGAGCTGAGAGGTTTGTTGTTGGTCAGACACGTTTCTCTCTCTGTTGCAGAAGCAGAGGAACACATATAAGGCTGCAAGGAACTCCTGGATGCTCAGATGCACAAAGCTGAACACCCTCCCATGGTACAGCCCAGCCTCCTCTCTGAAGATCTGAGTACAGACTCCTGAGAACACTGATGCTTCTGTCACATCAATGCCACACTCTCTCAGGTCTTCCTCGTAGAAGATCAGATTGCCCTTCTTCAGCTGCTGAAAAGCCAGTTTCCCCAGTTTGAAAACCATCTCTTCATCTGTCTCTTTTCTCTCTGTGTACTTTTCTTTTTTGACGCATGTCTGGATGATCAGGAAGTGAGTGTACATTTGAGTCAGAGTTCTTGGCATTTCTCCTCTCTCTGATGTCTCTGACGTTCTCTCTACAACAGTGGCTGAAATCCAGCAGAAGACTGGAATGTGACACATGATGTAGAGGCTCCTGGATGAGTTCAGGTGTGTGATGGTTCTGCTGGCCAGCTTGTCATCACTGATTCTCTTCTTGAAGTACTCCTCCTTCTGTGGGTCATTGAATCCCCTTATTTCTGTCACCTGGTCCACATACTCAGGAGGGATCTGACCGGCTGCTGCTGGTCGGGTGGTGATCCAGATGAGAGCAGAGGGAAGCAGATTCCCCTTGATGAGGTTTGTCAGCAGCACGTCCACTGAGGCTGGCTCTGTCACATCACAGCACCTCGGGTTGGAGCAGAAATTTAGAGGAAGTCTGCACTCATCCAGACCATCAAAGATGAACAGAATTTTGTGCTCTGAACTGAAGAGCACTTTTGGATCTTTAACGTGTGTGAAAAAGTGCTGAATAAGCTCCACTAGACTGACCTTTGTGTTCTTCATCAGGTTCAGCTCTCGGAAAGGAAGAGGAAAAATGAAGCGGACGTCCTGATTGTTTTTTGCTTCAGTCCAGTCCAGAATGTACTTCTGCACAGAGACTGTTTTTCCAATGCCGGCCACTCCCTTTGTCAGCACTGATCTGATGCGTTTAAGGAACAAAAGTGGGTTTTGTGGATACAAGTGTTTGTCTTGTCCAAATAAGGGGTTAAAGAGGTCACTGCATTTGATTGGTTTGCCTTGTGATGCTTCTCTCCAGGATGCGCTTTCTATCTGTCTGACCTCATGTTCTTCATTGACCCCTCCTCTCCCCCCCTCTGTGATGTAGAGATCTGTATAGATGTCATGGAGGAGTCTGGCGTCTCCCTGATGTGGTACTCCTTCAACCAGATGCTGACACTTGCTCTTCAGAAAGGACCTGAGCTCTGCCTCCTCTGGTGTCCATCTGGACCAACAACAGAAGATCACTACAGATAAACATCACCATAATGCACCTAGAAGGAATGCTGTCAACATCTTACAGTGTGCAGACACACACACACACACAACAGTTATGACACGATAAAATGCATTCCAGATTGCAGACCACACACAGAATTAATTGCATTCTTTGACACCAGTACTCTATCACACACACACACGCACGCACACACACGCACACACGCACACACACACACACCTGTGTTCTGCAGTGGAGTCCCTCTTGGTCTTGTCTGTTTTCTGTGTGTGTGTGTCTGATGCCCCCTGCTGGACACTGTTAACACAACATGCACCTCCAGTCAGTTTTGCACAACACACTACAGTAGACATAGCCTGGGCACGCCCATACTTCCTGTGCCGCTGCATTTGAATTTCGCTTGCAAAGTCAGTCTGGCCAAGCTCCCATTCAACACCGTTTCTACATTAACAGAGAAACTGGGACCAATGAAAATCTAGCATTTCAAAACGCGGTAGTTTAGCGACCGGAAATCTACCTCAGTCACTGTCAACATGGCGAACGTGGAGCAACGGCAAGATTTCAATGCAGCTGTAGCTGCTGTTTTGGAAGATGGGTGAACATGTTAGCCAACGAAGTCTACAAAGAAAATCTCCTTGGCATTGTTGTCGACGAGGTTCATATGACTTATAAATGGTAAGTGTTGCCAAGTCAACCCAGTTTACAGTATGTAAATAGCAGAACAACACAGTAATATCTTGCAAAGTTGTGGAGCTATTTCATTGACAAAATAGCTGCACGTTACATTGTCAGCGATAGCATATGGAATTTCGAGCTTTTGTGCAGTTACGTTTTTGTTTACTCATATGCACGTTACTATTCTCTGTCTTATACATGGACAATAATGTGATTGGTCGAAGCTTCGTCCAGTACCAAACACAGGCATTTCACACACGTGGGTTAAGCCCGCCCTCTGAGAAATGGGTTTACAACACAGCTTGGCCAGACCAATGTTCGCAGAGCATTGATAAGTCGCGTTAGCCAGGCTACAGTAGACACACACACAAAAATACACACACACACATATACACACGAACGCATTCACACGCACACATACACAGATGCACCATCATACAGGACACTACAAACACACACACAGCAACTCACGCGTGTGCGCACACACACACACACACACAAACTCATTCACGTGCCCACACATAAACACACAGTCCTTCATGTGCTCATGCACTCTCGCACACACACACACACACACACACACACACACGAGCATCAGGAAGGATAAATAGACAGCGTAAACTCCACTTCATTAGGACAAGCAACAGGGAACGTGGAGGAAGCACTTATTAGTAGGCTAATTCTGCTTAAAACTTTATTTCACCATTTCTCTGTGTGCTACACCTAGCACAAATTTTTTCTGCAAGTTAAACAACAGAGGTGCGAACTTTCTGCACGCCCATTACATCGAAACCGCCTTCCTTTTGTTAACGACGAGCAGGGCGCTCTCATCAATTAACACAGTCACCTATATTACAGTTTTTGCCTATTGCTTGCACACATTTTTCAAAATTTGACTCATAGAGTAAAATCCCTACACACATTTTCAAAACCCAAAACACTTGGAAATAAACCATTCACATTTATGCCATAATGACACTCTGCTATCAAAACTCAAACTATACAAAAAAAACCTAACAATCCTTTGTCGAAATGTAACTCTGATGGCAAAGCACACAAACTTGCACCAAATGGTAAGACAGTTCAACTCAACTATAACACACTAGTGTACTTTACATAAAACAATCCACTCTTTCAGTTACTGTGTTTTATTCAGCTCCGCAAAGCAAATAAGGCACATAACAACCCCAAAACAGAAATATTCAATGATGTAGACTCAAAAAGCCCTCAGTACATAAACTACTGTAAAACAAAGTAAAAATAAAAACCAAATGAAACAATAGTAGGCTCAGAAGCACTTCAAAAAACATATAAAGTTGCCCTAATGTCATCTGGTATTACAATGCGTTGAGTTCTTTGTCCTCCTCTAAGCTGCCCTCGTCCTCCTCCTCGTCCTCCATCCATGCTTGCAGTTTTCAAAAAGGCCTAAACTGAGGCCTTTTTGTTGCTGACTAATTGGTGTCCAATTTTGGAGGTAAGGGTTTTCTGGTGTGAAGCAATGTTTAACCAATCATCCAATGTGTTTTATGTTTTGGATATGTGTGTTTTCCAAATGGTATGATGAGGCATCCGTTTTTAACGGCGTGTCTTGTGAATGAAAAAGTGTGCAGTGAACATTTGCAAGTGTGTTGTATGAGGAACAAAGTGTGTTGCTGAAATGCCACAACAGTGTTAGGCAGAACTTTTGTTTAAGATATGGCACATTTTGTTTCCAGTATAGCAACAACAACTTCAAGTTATGCTACTTTGGTTTAAGCACTGGGTTTTAGTGTCTAAGCAATAGGCAAAAACTGTAATAAGCACCTGCGCTGAAGCGTCAGCGTAAGCGTCAGCCCTCGTGTGCAGCCCTCCTCGTGTGAAGACCTACTCGGGTAAAGACAAGCGAGTCTACGTGCGCGAGTCCACCGAGCAAGGCCACCGACAAGGCTAAACCATCCTCATCTGACCTACTCCCACATTATGTGCCTCCAGAAGATCACAGTAGTTTCAGTCGCTCGCAGACCCCTCCACCGCAACCGCCGCACCCGAAACCTGCTAAACCTCCGACCTCTGGAGCAACATAGACCCACCAATGCCTTCAGTGTTGGTCTGTGGAACTGCCAGTCCGCAGTCAACAAAGCAGACTTTATCTCCGCCTACGCCAACAGTCTATCCCTGGACCTGCTGGCCCTCACCGAAACTTGGATTAAGCCTGAAAACACAGCCACTCAGGCAGCCCTCTCCGCAGCACACTCATTCTCTCACACCCCTCACCTCTCTAAGAGAGGAGGAGGAACTGGGGTTCTGGTTAACAACGCATGGAATTATGCCCCTCTGCTCCTCACCAGTAACCACGACTCATTTGAATACCATGCAATCAAGGTAACAACTCCAATCACATGCTCAGTCATTGTCATCTACCGTCCACCAGGACCTCTGGGTGACTTTATCAATGAATTTGACACTCTACTGTCCTCCATCCCGGAACTTGACTGCCCGCTGCTGGTTCTTGGTGACTTCAATATCCACCTAGATAAAGCATGCGCCACAGACTTCCTATCACTTGTCAACTCGTTTGACATGCAATTGGTCCACACCCCCCCAACTCACAAAAGCGGCAAACAACTAGATCTCATCCTAACGAAAAGCTGCAAACCTGATGACGTGATGGTCACTCCTCTACATACATCAGACCACTTTTTCATCCACCTCATGGTGTCCCTACCAGAGCTACCTCCCACCCCTCCACCTATGGTTACCTTCCGTCGCAATCTCCGCAACTTGTCTCCCACTCACTTTTCCTCAATCGTCGCTTCTGCCCTTCCCCCTCCCGACAGTTTCTCTCCACTAGATGTCGATGCTGCTACTGAATCTCTCAGCTCCACACTAGCCTCCTGTTTAGATACTCTATGTCCTCTCTCCACCAAACCCGCACGCTCCACCCAGCCCCGCCCATGGCTAACTGATGTCATCCGCTCATCACGCGCTGCACTCAGAGCTGCAGAACGCAAATGGCACAAATCCAACAACCCCGCTGACCTAGAGACCTTCCAATCACTCCTAGCGTCTTTCTCCACCTCGGTCACGACAGCAAAAAAGGACTATTATAATAACAAAATCAGCAGCACCACTGACTCACGCAAACTCTTCTCCACCTTCAAGTCGCTGCTCAACCCTCCCCCACCCCCACCTGCCACCAACCTCACTGCTGACAGCTTTGCCTCCTTCTTCACAGACAAGGTTAAGGCTATCAGCAAACAATTCTGTGACCCCCCTACTCACAACCCATTACCCCCACAGGACAACAGCGCGATACTCTCCTCGTTCTCCCCTCTCTCAGAAGATGAGGTATCTAAACTTATTACGAACAATCGCCCCACTACATGCCCACTGGACCCAGTCCCCTCTAAACTGCTGCAAGCTATTGCCCCCACGGTAGTCCCACCGATCACATCGGTGATTAATACCTCATTATCCTCCGGCGTATTTCCTGCTGCCTTCAAACAGGCCAGAGTTACGCCACTGCTGAAGAAGTCCACGCTCAACCCTGCCCAGGTCGAAAATTACTGACCGGTCTCACTGCTTCCCTTCCTCTCAAAAACCATTGAGAGGGCGGTAGCTAAACAACTCACTAGCTTCCTCACCCATAACCACCTACTCGACCCAAAACAATCTGGTTTCAGGAGCGGTCACTCCACTGAGACGGCTCTATTATCTGTCACGGAAGCCCTCAAAACAGCCAGATCACGCGGTCAGTCATCAATGCTCATCTTCCTGGACCTATCGGCTGCCTTTGATACAGTTAATCACGACATTCTGCTATCCACACTCGCCAACATGGCCATTGCAGACACTGCCCTCTCCTGGCTCAAATCTTACCTCACCGGGCGCTCCTTTAATGTGGCCTGGCAAGGACACCTGTCATCGACTCACACCCTCTCCACAGGGGTTCCCCAGGGGTCAGTTCTGGGCCCCCTTCTGTTTGCTATCTACACCACCTCGCTGTCTCATGTTATCCGCTCACACGGCTTCTCCTACCACTGCTATGCCGACGACACACAGCTGTACCTGTTGTTCCTACCAGACGATACCACTGTCTCCACACGCATCTCCGCCTGTCTCTCTGACCTATCCTCCTGGATGAGAGATCATCATCTCCAGCTTAATCTGTCTAAAACCGAACTCCTGGTCATCCCTGCCCATGAGTCAATCTGCCACGACATCACCCTGAATATTGGCGATGTCACTGTTGCCCCGAACAACGTGGCTAGAAACCTAGGTGTCACATTAGACGACCGTCTATCTGTCTCCGATCACATTTCTTCCGTAGCGAGATCATGTCGCTATGCATTATACAATATTAGAAAAATCAGACCGTACCTGACCCAATATGCTGCTCAATTGCTAATACAGGCATCAATCACCTGGCGGCTCGATTACTGTAACTCTCTCCTAGTCGGTCTACCTGCCTGTGCGATCAAACCATTGCAAATGGTCCAGAACGCGGCAGCGCGACTGGTCTTCAACCAACCCAAAAGAACACATGTTACCCCACTCTTTAGAGATCTTCACTGGCTGCCAGTAGCTGCCAGAATTAAACACAAGGCTCTGACACTAGCCTACAAAGTAATTTCAGGTTCTGCCCCCGCCTACCTCAATGTCTTATTACAGGCTCACGTCCCGTCCAGGGCGCTACGCTCCACTCACACAAATCGTCTATCGGTACCCTCACTTCTCACAAAGAGAGGTCACTCTAAGCTCTTCTCTATGGTTGTCCCCAAATGGTGGAACGACCTACCAGTTGCAACAAGAACAGCAACATCCCTCCCTATCTTTAAAAAGCTTGTAAAAACCCTTCTCTTCCGAGATTGCTTCCCTCCCTAACAAAACTAATATAACTAACAAACACTAATCTAAACTCTCTCTCTCTCTATCCCTATGCAGAAGTACATATGTCTATTGTGTCTCTACTCTGTGTCCTCCTCTATTGCTTATGTCCCCCTTGATTGTAAGTCGCTTTGGATAAAAGCGTCTGCCAAATGCAATGTAATGTAATGTAATGTAATGTAAACACACACACACACACACACTGAATACTGATACTTCAAAAACTGTGTGTCTCTGTGTGGCAGTAGAAATGTCTTTGGAGGCTCAGCAGGAAACCTAATAGGTAACTGTGTTATGAATAACAAGTGTGTTACAATCGGGGTCTTCACATCACTTTACTCATTTTCTCTCACTTGTGTTAATTATTGTTGGCAGTCAAAATCCCCCCCTCCAAACTTTCTACCATAGTGATGCCCCTGTCTGTCTGTCCATCTATGTGTCTGTCTGTCTGTCTATCTGTCTGTCTGTCTGTCTGTCTGTCTAGTGTACTGACCAGAGGGGACAGGAGTCATGTGACCTCACCTCTCCTCAGGAGGAGGATCCGTGTCTCTGAAATTTGGTGGATGACCCATGGACTCTTCACTCTTCATGGACACACAGCTGGGCACAGGGGAGTCTGGCCTAGTTTGGATGTGGGGCACGCACACACACACAGTTTCATGTTATTGGTTCATAGATGGTACTGTGGAAAAGTTTATTCTGTCTTTCATTTTATTTTCACTGAATTTGTCCACAGGGGCTACACTAGGTGTATTTAAAAAAGCTTTCCGAAAGTGAATCAATTCACTCGATTTTTTTGTAAATATTTCTCGTGACCTGTGCATTTCAATCGAGTGGGATTGACCAGGCGGCATTTAGATGGGGGACTATATTCTGCGGAAGCACAGGCGAAGCACAGACGAAGCACTGCTGAGAGGCGCAAAGACACCACGCAGCACCTGGAAACCCCCATCCCGCGACTTCAGTCAACACACAAGTGTGGAGCTGTTACTGGCAGGCAGTGAGACTGTTACAGTGTTTAGAACAGGGGCGATTTTAGCATCTGGTCTTTAGGGGTGCCCGGCCCCCAGTGCTTATCACACAACACTATTATTATATATAATATATTATTCATTTTGCACTGAGCCAGGGGGTGCCGAGCAGTTTCAAGGGGGTGCCTTGGCACCCCTAAAAATGGTCGAGATTCGCCCCTGGTTTAGAAGTTTGTTTTCTCCTATATTGAGTAAAAATGGTTATTTGGTGTCTATTATGGTGTCTTTGCGCCTTTCAGCTTTGCTTGACTGAGGGGACAGAAGTCATGTGACCTCACCTCTCCTCAGGAGGAGGATCCGTCTCTTTGATCTCTGGGGGATCCATGGACTCTTCACTCTTCATGGACACACAGCTGGACACTGAGGGGTCTAATGTCTTGTGCTTGTCAGACCTTTAAAAGAACACACAAACACACACACACACATCAATGTTACTAGTTCATAAATTATATTGTGCACATCTTCTTTCTGTCTCTCATTTATACCCCATCTGTCCATCTGTCTGTCTAATGTATTGCCCAGAGGGGACAGGAGTCATGTGACCTCACCTCTCCTCAGGAGGAGGATCCGTCTCTATGATCTCTGGTCGATCCATGGACTCTTCATGGACACACAGCTGGACACTGAGGGGTAAGCATAGAAATCACAAATAACTCACAGTGTCATACTGTTGCTGTACTTTGCCCACACTACTGATAGTGTTATGTCACAGTGCTTCTGAAACACTACTTGTGCTTGTAGGATGTATATTGTCGATGACACATGATAATATCTGTGACTGAAGAAATAAAATCCCCCTGAATGGGGCCAAAGCAGCAATACTGCATTCATATAATGCAAACAGAGTGCACAGGGTCTTTTTGAATCCTGATCTATTAGGTCTATTAAATCTGTTTAGAGGCCCTGTGGGGATTTAGCAAAAACATCCATATTTGGTGGCACCACATTGATAACGCATCACAGGGCCCTAGCAGGTCAGCATGAAGTTGGTTTGCGTATTCATTCAATTAATGAAATAAATAAAATAAACTATTCGATTACGATTGGTTCAGAAATTAAAAGCATAATAATAAGCAAACAAACAAATATAATAAACAGCAGAGAAAATGTTTTATTTAGCCTATTCAAAGTGTTTCATACAGGCCATTAAAAGTTGGCTAATGTAGCGGTAGTTTACTGTCTTCTGCGTTGTGTAATAAAGTCATCCAGTCATCACCACTCCTTTGGCACCATGCCATTTATTCTGATAACAACAAAGATAGTGAATATCTCACAGCTCGGATAGGTCTCCAAAAGTAGCTAAACAGAAAGAAGACATTCGTCTTACCGGACAGGGTTTACCTCATTAACGTCAGATAGCTAGTCTAGCAGATTAGCAATAATAACGTGGTTATTACAACAAATCAAAGTATTAATGATAGAACAAAACAAATACGATGTCTGACACATCTCATAGAATGTGGGACTCTACACTTACGTATAGCTCTGTATAAAAGCAATATTTCTTTTAACAATGCCTATTTATTCAACTGTTTGACCAGAGCTCATTTTACTTAAACTTACCATGGAAACGGCTACTGCAGACTGGTAACGTATCAAAGAAAACACTTGCGATATCTGCAGTAGCGTCAGTGGACGGCGCTCATACATCATGTATTGTACAAAATAGATAAACTCATGACAAGTGGAATATTTAATCTGTTACACTAACACCATTGCTGGCTGGCCGGCCGCGTCTCTTTACTTGAGGTTCACTGACAACTCTGAGTGACAGTTCATTGAGCCAATAAGGGGCAAGAATTAACTAATCCTGGTTCTTAGCCTGGTCGGGAGCAGGCTAGCTGCAAGGTATAAATCCCCATGGTAACTTATATGCGATTTCTTCTGTGAAACGACTTCAAGGCTAAAGTCATCTAGGATGACCAAGTAAACCTGTCTTAATCCCTTATCTTGGTTTTGTGAAATAGGCCCCTGCTACTTCAAAAACTGGTTCTGGTCATGTTTATATGTGAGCAACATGAACATGAATCTGCAAATCCTGTTGTTTTTAACGCTCCATACAAACACGTATTCTGTCTTGCACGTGTCTCTGCTGCTGTTTAGTTGTTTGCCCCATAGATGAGGGCATAGCATAAAACTACATCGTTTCACTTGCTAAAGAGTGTAACAGAGGTCCTACATATCAGTGTTGTCATCAATCTTGTCATCAATGTTGTCATCAGTTTCTACATCCAAAAGACTTTTCTACCATCTGAAAGTGAAGCAGCCCAGATGTGCCTTGTCAGAGTGCCTTTAGCTTTTGTCGTAATTTCTGTGAAAGGAAATAGTTGTTTGTCTGCATAGGAGTGTGTGTCTGTGTAGCAGTAGAAATGTCTTTGGAGGCTCAGCAGGAAACCTAATAGGTAACTGTGTTATGAATAACAAGTGTGTTACAATCGGGGTCTTCACATCAATTTACTCATTTTCTCTCACTTGTGTTAATTATTGTTGGCAGTCAAACCGCCCCCCCCCCCCAAATCTTTCTACCATAGTGATGCCCCTGTCTGTCTGTCCGTCTATGTGTCTGTCTGTCTGTCTGTCTAGTGTACTGACCAGAGGGGACAGGAGTCATGTGACCTCACCTCTCCACAGGAGGAGGATCCGTGTCTCTAAACTTTGGTCGATCCATGGACTCTTCATGGACACACAGCTGGACACTGAGGGGTAAGCATAGAAATCACAAATAACTCACAGTGTCATACTGTTACCGTACTTTGCCCACACTACTGATAGTGTTATGTCACAGTGCTTCTGAAACACTACTTGTGCTTGTAGGATGTATATTGTCGATGACACATGATAATATCTGTGACTGAAGAAATAAAATCCCCCTGAATGGGGCCAAAGCAGCAATACTGCATTCATATAATGCAAACAAAGTGCACAGGGTCTTTTTGAATCCTGATCTATTAGGTCTATTAAATCTGTTTAGAGGCCCTGTGGGGATTTAGCAAAAACATCCATATTTGGTGGCACCACATTGATAACGCATCACAGGGCCCTAGCAGGTCAGCATTTCCATATTTCTTCTATCTGCTGGTCCACTCTACTGGGCAGTCTGCTCTCTTCTGCTTGAGAGACCTTCAGGAGAACATGCATGTACGCACACACATGTGCAGGAAGGGGCAGGAGGCGTGGCAAGAGTGATGCATGAGTTTGTTTCCATGGTTGGGACCCCTAAAGTGTTGCTGTAAGTCCCCCAACACTCAGTTTGAACATGGGAATACAGTGACTGAATAAGCTTTTCGCAATCTCAAGAACAAGGCCAGACATACAGGCCTTATGTTGCACACAATGTGGTGATAAATAAGCGTCTCCTCAAGAGTTTCAAAGAATTTTCAACAAAAAAACTCAACAACCCTGCTGCTGGACTTTCACTAAAAGGAAACACACTGACCAAATCACTGTGATATGTCATATTCCCAAAGACACTGACCAAATCACTGCGATATGTCATATTCCCAAACACACTGACCAAATCACTGTGATATGTCATATTGCCAATGGCGTCTAGTAAGACACAGATTTGCCTTTACAGCTCTGCTTGTTCATACATCAGGCAGCAACGAAATATCTATTGATGAGTTTAAATACACCTGCTGATAGCCTACACTACGGAAACCCTAAAGATGTAACGCACTTGTGTGTTTATGTGGGAGGCTGTGTGTGTGTGTGTGTGTGTGTGTGTGTGTGTGTGTGTGTGTGTGTGTGTGTCAGGCTATGCTACTTCCTGGTTTAGCCGATTGCATTCGTTTCATCGCTATCATCGCAGATTTTAACATTAAAATCAAAGTCCACGACTAAACAATTCTGTCGCATTTGACTTCTTTACCCACCTGACAGGGTTTGCAGTCTATTTGTTAGGACTACAGAGGCCCACAGACGTCTCAGGGAAACTTCACCTCAACTTCAGCTGCGTCGTCGTTGCTGTCATGGGCTCTGTCTCTCAAAGACGTGAAAAGGCGACACAACCGCTTTTCTGATTGAAAAGTCGCTATTATTAGCAACACGTTCGCTATGCAAATTGAACGGTGTCGTAATTTTGTATACAATTTCGTCAATTGCTCATTGTTAATAGTTTTGTTCCTTAACCGAAACTTTTAAACGACTGTCCGCCTGGACTAGTTCCGCATTGACCGTGTTGCTGAGTGAAACTGCAGAAAAACTTTCACTTTGAGTCAGCATGTCAGGAAATGGGTTTGTGTATGTAGACTCATGGGTAGTGTAGGCCTAGTCCGGGTACTGCGAGACAGATAGATGCGAGTGTAACCCAGAGCTATGTGATGATCACATTACATTACATTGCACTTTTATCCAAAGCGACTTACAAAAGGAATAGCAATACTTTACCACAGTCTGTTGCATGTCACAACACAAAGGTGGATGAGTGGAATAATTATTCTTAAGAACAACGCAGAGCGCAAGCTGAAGGTTACAGTTGCTCTTTGTCCTCTGATTCAGCATTCACAAAATATGCCTTTGATGAGTTTACCTGCTGTGTGTGTGTGTGTGTGTGTGTGTGTGTGTGTGTGTGTGATGAGTTAAAATACACCTGCTAATACATTACGGAAACCCTCTAAATGGAGGAGAGGGCACGGCCAGGTGTGTGTGTGTGTGTGTGTTTGTGTGTGTGTGTGTGAGGAGAGGGCACGGCCAGGTGTGTGTGTGTTTGTGTGTGTGGGTGAGGAGAGGGCACGGCCAGGTGTGTGTGTGTGTGTGTGTGTGTGTGTGAGGAGAGGGCACGGCCAGGTGTGTGTGTGTGTGTGTGTGTGTGTGTGTGTGTGTGTGTGTGTGTGTGTGTGTGTGTGTGTTACTGTGGAGGCTAGAGTCAGAGTGTGTGTTGAGTTCTAGCAGCCACCAGGAGGCGATGCAGGCTGACACAAAGCAGAGAGACGTGTGGCCTTCTGGGGTGATTGAATACCAGACCAGCCAGGTGTGTGTGTGTATGTGTGTGTGTGTGTGTGTGTGAGTGTGTGTGTGTGTGTGTGAGTGTGTGTGAGTGTGTGTGAGGAGAGGGCACAGCCAGGTGTATGTGTGTGTGTGTGTGTGTGTGTGTGTGTGTGTGTGTGAGTGTATGTGTGAGTGTGTGTGTGTGTGTGAGTGTGTGTGTGTGTGAGTGTGTGTGTGTGTGTGTGGCCGGCCAGGAGGGAGCTGGAGTAGTCGTGGTGAGAGGGGAGCGGGGACCATAACCCTACTCAGCGGCGTATTGGGTCAGGTACACACACACACACACACACACACACACACACACACACCCTCATACCGGGTCAGGTACGGTCTGATTTCTTTAATGTTGCACAGTGCATACCGGCAGCACCGCACTACGGAGGCAATGTGGTCAGAGAATGGTAGCCGGTCATCCATCATGACACACACACACACACACACACACACACACACACACACACACACACACACACCAACCCTTGGGGCACTCCTGTGGACACACACAAACACACCAACCCTTGGGACATCCCTGTGGACACACACACACGCACACACACACACACACACACACACACATACATACACACACCAACCCTTGGGGCACCCCTGTGGGCACACACACACACACACACACACACACCAACCCTTGGGGCACCCCGGGACACACACACACACACACACACACACACACACCCTTGGGGGATTTAAACCAGGAGTGTGCTGCACACATAATGCCTGTGTTGGAGAGGAGAGTTAGCAGTATGCTGTGGTTGACTGTATCGAAAGCAGCTGATAAGTCGAGCAGAATAAGTACCAAGAATTGTACACACACACACACACACACATGCTGCACCCTCAACATGTCACACACACACACGTGCTGCACCTTTAACATGTCACATACACACACACACACACACACACACACAGACACACAGACACACACACACACACACACACACGCTGCACCTTTAACATGTCACAAGCTCACTTTGTTGTAATGGCTCATTATTGATGTCTTCTTTGTTGCCCTGTAAAATGATTGTGTGTGTGTGTGTGTGTGTGTGTGTGTGTGTGTGTGTGTGTGTGTGTGTGTGTGTGTGTGTGTATTTGATGTGTATGGTGCTGGACACCTTTTCCTTCGGGACAAATCAAGCATGTGTCCTGTCTTCTCCACTACTGATTTCATCATTTCAGATGCAGTAGAGTGCTGCGAGTGCTGCGCATGTGTAGACTAAGGCAGTGCTCCTACGAGCCGCTAGGGGGAGACAAAGTCCGCGCCACGGCCCCGCTCGCTCTCTCAGCTCTCTTACAATAATGTAACCCAATCCGCGCGCCTCAGCCGGTTGTCATGGACTGGACTCCAGCTCGGAGGTGATCCTGCCAGCACCCGTCTCTCTCTCTCTCTCTCTCTCTCTCTCTCTCTCCTCCGACTCACTAGATGTTTCGCTGGGCCCCTGTACACCACTTCCCTGGTCCTACACAGTAACATACGGCTGAGACGGAGGCATTAAGTTGTCGATATTTGCCTTTTTGGCGATATTCATGAACACAGTTAGGCGTGCAGACGCAAGGGGACGGGCTACAAGAGCAACTTTCCTGGATGGAGGCATGGGTTCTTAATCTACAGGTTCTCTGTTGGATCTGTTTTCGCCTGCAGAGGCGTTCGGATGTTATTACCGTATCAGCGAGAGAGGGCTACTTGCGTGATCTGAATTTCAATCAACGGATCCGGGAGCAT
>CM059287.1:892913-895413 GCA_030347295.1 Setipinna tenuifilis | reverse complement strand
CTCCCTCCCTCTTTCTCTCTTTCTCCCTTTCTTTCTCCCTCCCTCTCTCTTTCTCTCTCTCCCTCCCTCCCTTACTCTTTCTCTCCCTCCTTCCCTCTCTCTTTCTCTTTCTCTCTCTCCCTTCCTCCCTCCCTCTCTTTTTTTCTCTCTGTCTCTCTCTCTCTCTCCCTCCCTCCCTCTATCTCTCCCTCGCTCTCTTTCTCTCTCTTTCCCTCCCTCTCTCTCTCTTTCTCTTTCTCTCTCCCTCCCTCCCTCCCTGTTTCTTTCTCTCTCCCTAATCCTACAAAGTGAAAGGTGGAGAGAGAGGGAGGGAGGGAGAGAGAGAAAAAAGAGAAAAGAGAGAGATGGAGAGGAAAAGAGAGAGGGAGAGAAAAGAGAGAGATGGAGAGAAAGGGGGGCGATGGAGAGAAAGACACAGATAGAGAGAAAGAGAGGGATTGAGAGAAAGAGAGAGATGGAGAAAAAGAGAGGGATTGAGAGAAAGAGAGAGATGGAGAGAAAGAGAGGGGTGGAGAGAAAGAGAGATGGAGAGAAAGAGAGAGGTGGAGAGAAAGAGAGGGATGGAGAAAAAGAGAGGGATGGAGAGAAAGAGAGAGATGGAGAGAAAGAGAGAGATGGAGAGAAAGAGAGAGATGGAGAGAAAGAGAGAGATTGAGAGAAAGAGAGGGATGATCTGGCAGTCGAGCTGCCCTGACTCACGGATACACGCAAGCGAAGCACAAGACACACACAACACACACACACACACACACACACACACACAACACACACACACACACACACACACGCACATGCACATGCACATATACACATAACCACACACACGCACATATACACATGCATACACACACACACACATATACACATACATACACATACACACACACAAACACATATACACATACACACACACACACACACATATACACACACACACACACACACACACTTTGGCCCAGGGTACAACACACAAAAGAAGAGCAGTAAAACAGCTCAAGGACTCACTGAATACATGTCAGCTCTGATGGTCTGTGTGTGTGTTAAACTAAGTCAATAGCGTATCCTCTAAAAGCTATTAGGCTATTAGCTCAGTCAGTAGTGTATCCTCTAAAAGCTATTAGCTCTGTCAGTAGTGTATCCTCTAAAAGCTATTAGCTCAGTCAGTAGTGTATCCTCTAAAAGCTATTAGGCTATTAGCTAATTCAGTAGCATATCCTCTAAAAATTATTAGCTCAGTCAGTAGCGTATCCTCTAAAAGCTATTAGGCTATTAGCTCAGTTAGTAGCGTATCCTCTAAAAGCTATTAGGCTATTAGCTCAGTCAGTAGCATGTCCTCTAAAAGCTATTAGGCTATTAGCTAATTCAGTAGCATATCCTCTAAAAATTATTAGCTCAGTCAGTAGCGTATCCTCTAAAAGCTATGCTATTAGCTAAGTCAGTAGCATATCCTCTAAAAAATATTATCTCAGTCACTAGCGTATCCCCTAAAAGCTATTAGCATATTAGCTCAGTCAGTAGCGTATCCTCTAAAAGCTATTAGCTCAGTCAGTAGCGTATCCTCTAAAAGCTGTTAGGCTATTAGCTCAGTCAGTAGCGTATCCTCTAAAAGCTATTAGGCTATTAGCTAAGTCAGTAGCATATCCTCTAAAAGCTATTAGGCTATTAGCTCGGTCAGTAGCGTATCCTCTAAAAGCTATTAGGCTATTAGCTCGGTCAGTAGCGTATCCTCTAAAAGCTATTAGGCTATTAGCTCAGTCAGTAGCGTATCCTCTAAAAGCTATTAGGCTATTAGCCAAGTCAGTAGCATATCCTCTAAAAGCTATTAGCTCAGTCATTGGCGTATCCTCTAAAAGCTATTAGGCTATTAGCTCAGTCAGTGGCGTATCCTCTAAAAGCTATTAGGCTATTAGCTCAGTCAGTAGCATATCCTCTAAAAGCTATTAGGCTATTAGCCAAGTCAGTAGCATATCCTCTAAAAGCTATTAGCTCAGTCAGTAGCGTATCCTCTAAAAGCTATTAGCTCAGTCAGTAGCGTATCCTCTAAAAGCTGTTAGGCTATTAGCTCAGTCAGTAGCGTATCCTCTAAAAGCTATTAGGCTATTAGCTAAGTCAGTAGCATATCCTCTAAAAGCTATTAGGCTATTAGCTCGGTCAGTAGCGTATCCTCTAAAAGCTATTAGGCTATTAGCTCGATCAGTAGCGTATCCTCTAAAAGCTATTAGGCTATTAGCTCAGTCAGTAGCGTATCCTCTAAAAGCTATTAGGCTATTAGCCAAGTCAGTAGCATATCCTCTAAAAGCTATTAGCTCAGTCATTGGCGTATCCTCTAAAAGCTATTAGGCTATTAGCTCAGTCAGTGGCGTATCCTCTAAAAGCTATTAGGCTATTAGCTCAGTCAGTAGCGTATCCTCTAAAAGCTATTAGGCTATTAGCCAAGTCAGTAGCATATCCTCTAAAAGCTATTAGCTCAGTCAGTAGCGTATCATCACAAAGCTATTAG
>CM059287.1:865413-867913 GCA_030347295.1 Setipinna tenuifilis | reverse complement strand
TGTGTGTGTGTGTGTGTGATGTAATCTGAGATGGGAGTATTCTCCACTTCTCTCATTCACCACATGGTACCTTCTTAAGGACTGCAGGGTCCCTGCTGTGTGTTTGTGTGTGTGAGTGTTTAACTGTGTGTGTGCGTGTGAGTGTTTGAGTGTGTGTGTGTGTATCTGTGTGTGTGTGTCTGTGTTTTTCTAAGAGGGTGTGTTTTAGGTGAGGCAGTCTGACAGGTGTGATCTAGCCGTTGAGTCGGTAGGATCTGTGTGTGTGTGTGTGTGTGTGTGTGTGTGATTAATATGCCGTTCAGCATAAAGTGTGCTGGCGGAGAGATAAATGCAGCTTAGCAAGATTATTTACACACACTCACACACACTCACACACACCCACACACACCCACACACACTCACACCCACACACATACACACACTCACATATTCTTTCACACATACACACACATACACAGAGGCGCACATATTCTCCTGTGTTACACCGAAATACACACTTTGTGTTTATACAAACATATGCCGACATCTTCCTCAATGTACCAGTGTAATGTACATGCACACACACACACACTTTCTGACATAGACACACACACACACACACACACACACACCTGTAGGGACAGGACCACTGATGACCCTGTAGCAGGGGTACTTTGTGACAATCACCCCACCCCCCCCCACCCTCCATCATGCTTCCAAACGGAATGTCCGTCAACCCCCTCCCCCAACCTACCTGTACTGGTGAAGTATTATGCTAACTCATGCGTATGCTAACTATAGCATTGTACTTATGCTAACTATCGCATTGTACAAATGCTAACCCATACGTATGCACTCTTAAGCATTGTACTTGTGCTAACCCATGCATATGCTAACTATAGCATTGTACGAATGCTAACCCATGCATATGCACTCTTTAGCATTGTACTTGTGCTAACCCATGCGTATGCAGTATTTAGCATTGCACTTATGCTATCTCAAACGTATGCCACTATAGCATTGTACTTATGCTAACTCATACGTATGTGCTCTTAGCATTGTACCTATGCTAACCCATGCGTATGCAGTATTTAGCATTGTACCTATGCTAACCCATGCGTATGCAGTATTTAGCATTGTACCTATGCTAACCCATGTGTATGCAGTATTTAGCATTGTACCTATGCTAACCCATGCGTATGCAGTATTTAGCATTGTAGCTATGCTAACCCATGCGTATGTGCTCTATGGTGTGTGTGCTGGGCCTTTCCCTGCTCCTGCACCCGGCCTGGTTGCGGCCCAATGCTGGCTATGATGCGGCTCACGGACACCACTACTACATTCCTATTGGATACTGGACTTTAGGAGGCAGCCCACGGACACCACTACTACATTCCTATTGGATACTGGACTTTAGGAGGTGGCCCACGGACACCACTACTACATTCCTATTGGATACTGGACTTTAGGAGGCGGCCCACGGACACCACTACTACATTCCTATTGGATACTGGACTTTAGGAGGTGGCCCTGATATAGCTCTGATGTGGCTCTGATATGGCCCTGATGTGGCCCTTATGTGACTCTGATATAGTCCTGATATAGCCCTGATATGGCCCTGATGTGACCCTGATATAGCCCTGATATGGCCCTGATGTGACCCTGATATAGCCCTGATGTGGCCCTGATGTGGCCCTGATGTTGCTTTTTCCCCAGTAAAGCGTGGCTTTGTCATTTAACAATAAAGGGAAGAATCTTCAAAACCTAATGTGTGCATAATTTTTTTTTCTGTTTGTCGTACTCTCTTCTTAACACACACACACACATACACACACACACGATGATAAATCCTGTCCTTTCTCCATTCTCTCTCCCAGACCCTCTTCTTCTCTTGCTCTTCATGTGCACTTTATCCATCTCTCCCCTCCTCCTCTCTTCTCTCCTCCACTCCTCTCCTCTACCCTCCACTCCTCCTCTCTTCTCTCCTCCACTCCTCCTCTCCTCTTCTCTCCCCTCCTCCCCTCCCCTCTCCTCTCCTCTCCTCTCCTCCCCTCTCCTCCCCTCCCTTTCCTCCCCTCCCCTCCCCTCTCCTCTCCTGCCCTCTCTTCTCCTCCCCTCCCCTCTCCTCCCCTCCTCTCCCTCTCCTCTCCTCCCTCCCCTCTCCTCCCCTCCCCTCTCCTCTCCTCTCCTCCCCTCTCCTGCCCTCTCTTCTCCTCCCCTCCCCTCTCCTCCCCTCCTCTCCCTCTCCTCTCCTCTCCTCTGCTCTCCTCCCCTCTCCTCTCCTCCCCTCTCCTCCCCTCTCCTCTCCTCTCCTCTCCCTCCCCTCCCCTCTCCTCCCCTCCTCTCCCTCTCCTCTCCTCTCCTCCCCCTCTCCTCTCCTCTCCTCTCCCCTTCTCCCCTCCCCTCCTCTCCCTCTCCTCCCTCTCCTCCCCCTCTCCTCTCCTCTCCTCTCCTCTCCTTGTGTGTGTGTCCCCATGGCTGGAACGAAACCAGCATCTAGGAAGTGTGTGTGAATGTGGCT
>CM059287.1:822913-845413 GCA_030347295.1 Setipinna tenuifilis | reverse complement strand
AGAGTGTTATTTAAATGTGCCACGAACTGACTTAAGACAAGCAGAGTACTCTAGATTACCATTTAATCACTCAAAGTTTTAAGCTAGCAAAGTTAGCTTACGACTAGCTAACTATTAGCAAGCTGGCTAACAAATACGGTCACAAGTTTGTACTAGTACACTTCTTGCATTTGTAGAATGATATTACAACACTTAAATATCATCTAGGCAACACAACGATGCCCATGTAGCCCCTGCAATATGCAATTTTGAATCAGTTGCTGCTGTTAGATGTAGGCTAGCTTGCGGCATAACTTATGTTGGCCAGCCAGGCTGGCATTTCGCCCTGTCGGGTCGAAACGAGGCGTAAAAGTTTTGAAGTGAAGTGGTAAGAATAGAAAGGCTCGTCTGTTTGGTTCGCCGTGTGATGTTACCTCCACGTGGTCGTAAGAGCACAAATCACAAACGAGTTTCTCTTAAGAAACTTCCCTCCAATCATATAGAGTGCCCAGTGACTTCCGTTTTACTTCCGCTACACGGGACCTCGGAAGTCAGAAAAATGAATGGGGTTCAATGAGAGCAAAAAACTATTTTCTGGTCCCGTATGAATTGTACCATGAATGGGACATATGATATTTGTCAGTTTTAAATATAATTTTTCATACGAAGAAAACCACGATTCACAGCGAAGAAGTTTGATGGTGGCAGGTTTTGTGAGAGGCCGCTTTGTGAACTACAGTTCTTCGCTGCTGTCGACGCGAATGAAATACGTCATCACTGAAATTGTGCGAAACGAAAGAAGGAACAGCCATTCCTGCTGGAATGCGCACATTGAGGCACAAAACACACTGGCATCTCTGTTATAAATGTATATTTACTGCTAACATAGATCGGAGAAAGAGTAGGCTAATGATGGGACGTGACGTCAACAACGCGACGTAGTCTTTCTCAATTTTGTTTTCGCTACAGCTTTTATCTGAACAACAGCACAACAAACGGTAGTAGAACGTTTTTAATGAAAAAACACCATTTTAATCCACAAACAACATATTTCATTTCAGGGGCATACAACGACTGGGACCAGAAAATAGCTATTTTAGTCTCATTGAAACCCATTCATTTTTTGCGAGCTCAGAGGTCCCATGAAATCGAGCGGAAGTGGGACACTGGGACACTCTATACAGCTATCCTCATGAATGTTAAAAAGAGCCAAATGTAGTGGTAGCATCATGTAAAACACATACTGACTGTATTCGTTCGGTACAGCACTGTATTGAACCGAACGTCTGTTTTTCCAGCGGTTCGGTACGAATACACATACCGTTACAGGCCTAATATTAACAGGTCAGATCATTCACAGTGTTTTATGCGAGACTTGTGCCTCCTCCTGTCAGGCACTGCTTCAGCTGCCCATGACAATCAGTGAACAGTTGTGAAGTAGGCTGCAGAGTAAAACCCTGTTTCCTAGCCAACACTACTGTTAGGGATGCATGTGCTGAGTTGTGTGTGTGTGTGTGTGTGTAATAACAACTTAGTGTGTGTGTGTGTGTGTGTGTGTAAGGATAATTAGACTGTGTGTGTGTGTGTGTGGTGCGTGTGTGCGTGTGAGAGAGAGAGAAAGGATAATGTGCATGTAAAGGCGAGACAAAAGGCAAGTGTTTATATATGGAAAAGCTTCCCGTAGGGGTTGACCATGGAAAAGTGTGATAAAGAGCAACTGGCCCATGCTTTCAACAATGGCTGCCAGTGTAGCACTGCACCATCCAAAAAGCCAGAAGGGCCACTTCATTCACTCAGCAGACAGGCACTCTTACACAAGCATAGGCGCGCGTGCACACACACACACACACACACACACACACACGCACACACACACACACACACACACTCTTTCAGCAGACAGATAGGCGTGCACACACACCCTCTTTCAACAGACAGACAGGTTTACACACGCTTGCACCCACACACACCTCTCTTTTAACAGACAGGCAGGCAGGCACATTTACACACACACACACACACACACACACACACACACACACACACACTCGCGCACTCACACAAACACTCACACACACAAACACACTCACACTGCTCTGAAAAACTGAGCCAAGTTTGTGGAGACGAATATCAGCAATTACAGCTATGGCGTCGCATTAGCATGCAGGGTTGATTAGCGCGTCAGTTAGTCAGATCATTTCTCCAGATCACTGACCACCCACGAGACCTCTGCTCCGGAGAGAGGCCTGCCTGATTGCAGCTCCACGCCAGGGCCTGCCATTTCCCTTCCAAAACATCAATGGACTTTTATATCAGCTGTGCTGTGGCGTCTCCTGGGCTCTCGTGACTCCAGGACAGGCAGGCTCTTATGAAACGGGAACAAATATCGCCGCCGCAGTTACCTTTGGCGGCTAACGTGCTAAATGGGAGACTGGGGTGCCGGAGAATGATTGTTATTTACATAAGCAATTCGGTCGCTAAGCACGGTCGTTCAGCCCGGTCCTCGAAAAAAGGTGCCTTTGAACGAAGGCCAGATTCCATCTAGCGCAAATTACCCATCAGCCTGTGGCACCCCTGCCTGCACTGCCGGGCTGCAGTGTGGTGGTTTGGATGCTAAATAGGGAAGAGAGAGAAGGAGGGATGGAAGAAAGAGAGACAGGGAGAGAGAGAAGGAGAGAGAGACAGAGACAGAGGGAGGGAGAGAAGAAGAAAAAACAGAGGGAGAGAGGGAAGAAAGGAGAGAGGGGGGGAGGGAGAGACATTGTGTGTGTGTGTGTGTAATAAGTAAAAGAGAGAGACTGTATGTGTGTTTACAAGTGTGTATGAGAGAGTATGAGAGAGAGAGAGAGAGAGAGAGAGAGAGAGAGAGAGAGAGAGGGAGCAAAGAGCAGAGAGAAAGAGAGAGCTAGAGAGAGTGAGAGAGGAGGAGGAGGAGAGAAAGAGTGCTAGAAAGGGGAGTGAAGAGGAGAGAAAGAGAGAGTTGGAGAGAGGAGGAGGGAGAAAGAGAAAGCTAGGAGAGAGAGAGGGGGGAGAGAAAGAGAGGGAGCGAAGAGGAGAGAAAGATAGAGCTAAAGGGAGGGAGGGATGAGGAGAGAGAAAGGCAGACCTAGAGAGGGAGGGAAGAAGAGAGAGAAAGATGGAGCTCGCCTCCGGCATCCTGCAGCGTTCCAGTCACTGGCTCCCTTCAGAGTGCCGCCTGCTAGGATGAGCTGCTGGGTGAGTAATTACATCGATTCCCCTCCCGCTCGGATAAAGAGAGCTAACTGATTAAGCCCCGTATGCATGTCCCACACCCCAGGCATCCAAACCCCTCACTACCCCCTCCACCCCCCCACACACACACTCCCACACCCCCCTGCCTTTCAGATCGCCCTTCACCAGCACGACCCCAGCACCCCAACACCATGCTGCAGGCAGGCTAGGCTATGTACAGGGCTAGCATGTAGCATCTTTACCAGTAGGACCTCAATACAGTGACCCCCTGTCCATTGCGGTAGTTACATTCCAGAACGCCTCTGCGATAGGTTAATATAGAAAACATTTAATTTCATAGTTTAAGCCTTACAATACCCCTAGTGGATGCTATTTCAGTACATTTTCTATATGTACTATTTATAAATTACTGCATTTTAATCAATATTTATATGTTACAGTATAGTTATCATAAATGACAAATACTGACAAACTTTTCGTTTAGCAGGTATAGTGACGTAGCATGTATATATTAATGAAAAAACATATCTGCGATATAGCCGGACCATGAAATGGGAACCGCGATATCGCAAGGGATCACTGTACACTAATACCCTGCTTCAGATCAAACAGGCTAGACACCGGGCTAGCCTCTAGCATCTTCACCAGGGAGACCCCAATATCCTGCTGGAGGTGAGCTAGGGCTAGGCTAACCACAGGGCTAGCATCGAGCCACTAGCCACTTAAGTCTAGCACAGAGGCATAGCCAGAAATCATACAATGGGCCTGATTGACAAGTGGGTGGGCACAGGCTGTGACTGTGGCTACACCTATGGTCTAGCATCTTCACCAGGGAAAGCCCTGTTTCAGGCTAGGCTAGGCTATGCACAGAGCTAGCATCTAGCATCTTCACCAGTAAGACCCCAATACCCACACACCCTGCTGCTGGCTAGGCTATGCATAGGGCTAGCAACAAGAAGTCTCGGACTTCTCAGTCTGCTGCTTAGCAAAGTCTGGAGCATCACTCTGAGCTCTCAGTCTGTTGCTTAGCTAAGTCTGGGCATCTCTCACTCTGATGTCTCTCATAGTCTGTTGCTTAGCGAAGTCTGGGGCATCATTCGACTTTTCAGTCTGTTGCTTCGGGAAGTCTGGGGCATCACTCACTCTGACCTCTCCCACAGTCTGTCTGTTGCTCTGCATGCTCATACTCCCTGCGTGTCTGGCGGTGTGTCAGAGGGCTGCTTACTCTGCACTGTTTTCCTCAAGCTGTTCTGTTTTGGCAGGGCCTCGGGGTTTGAGGCTCAAAAAAAACACGCACAGTGCTGAGGCCCCAGAGGTGTCACGGGCGCTGAGCTGGGGTTGACACATAAAGTCACCACCATAACAAGCAGTGACTGGGGACCGAGAGATGGCAGGGGGTCACACAGGAGAAGTGCACTAAGGGAGTTAAAGGAGGGCTAAAGAAGAAGAGAGAAAAGAGAGAGTATGAAAGGAAAGAATGAGACCAAAGAACGAGATGACAGAAGAATGAATGAAGGAAAGAACGAACAAGAAAAAGGGCTAGAGAGGGGGAAAAAACTGGAAAAAATGCTAGTGTAACACTTAAATGCAGCTGGTCGGGGGCAGCTGGTCTAGGTAATTAGGTGGAGGAGAGGGTACGAGTGGAACAAGCTGGCGTTCTGCTTTTCTGTTTCTGCGTGGCAACCACATCGGTCACCCGAGAGACCAGAGGACGCTGGACATTCACAGGTGTGTGTCTGCAAACACAGCATTCTTGCTCAGTCTGGTGCCACCCTCTCTCTCCTCCCTCGCTTTCTCTCCCTCTCGCCTTCTTTCTCTCTCTCTTGCTTTCCTTCTCTCTCTCTTGCTTTCCTTCTCTCCCTCTCTCTCTCTCCCTCTCCTGCTTTCCTTCTCCCTCTCTTCATAAAGTCTGCAGTGTGTGTCTATGCTGCCCCATTGATGACTAATTACAGCACAAACATAGGGGGACGGGTCAGCCTTTCATCAGCCTGGGCTCCTGAGGCCTGTGCTCCCCCTGCTAACTAAGAGCTCATTAAATCTCCATGTCTTTTCTCTTCTGCAAGAGGCAACATTATCACGCGCTTGCTTCCACGAATGATATGATCGGCACTATTTGAATATGCAAACCTCTCCTGAACCCTCTCCTCCCGCAGGAGAGAGCACAGATTCCCGGAACAAGAGGAAGCAAATGGAGTTTCTCCAGGCCGCCTCGAGAGTGCACTTAAAGCGCAAAAAGCACCTAGACGTCAGTCGACGCAAAACTTCCGACCTGTAGCAGCTGTCTTGTCATGCCTGCAGCAGAGAGATGGCTTGCTGGCTCGTGTGCTGTAGGCTAGAGGTAGACATTCCCTGCTGTTAGGTCGCACAAGTCACGACTCACGACTCAACACAAACAGCCTCATCTAAACTTGTCCTCACTGTGCAAATCTCGGAAAAATTTACATTTTTCTGACTCTGTATCATTCCGTTCACCCTCTCCCTCCCTCTCTCTTCTCACTCTGACAGCCTATTAAAGACGTCTGCATATTTGTCTCGACTCGGCTGTTTTGTCGCATCCTTGCTAATAACCTCAGGCCAGTAGCCAAAATGCCATGTCAGAGTCAGATCAGGGAAGAGGGGCGCAAGTGCGAGCGCCCTAATTAACGAGATCCAAACAAAGTGTATGTGGCGTCTCTTATTTATGGCGCTCGCCCCCCCCCCGCTTGTCGTCTCAATTTACCCCCGCCCACGCTAACTCAACAAGTTCGAAAATGTCAAGTCGGCCATGCTAATCGACTTTGCCCTGGCCCAAACACCCAATCACAAAACACCCCCTACATCTATGTGCAGTGCACCCCCCTCCCACCATCACCTTGATGTGCTGTCCCCTCAAGGGGAAAGAGGGTGCAAGTGTGTGTGTGTGTGTGTGTGTGTGTGTGATGGAGGTGGTAATGGTAATGGTGAAAGGCAGGTAAGGGGGTCACATTCTAACGGTACTCTGCCTTCACCAAACATGGCCCACCTATGTGAAGGGGGAGTGGTGGGGGAGGGGTCGTTTCCAGGGCAACACACACAAGTCAGATCGCAGTCAAGGGAAAACCAACAGGAGCCAAGGTTAACATCAGACCTTGACCGAGTTCCTGATGTGACTGTTGAGCTGCCATTGTTCTCACTGAGTGATGTTTCAGTAGGTAGGCCTGGGCCTGTATTTCCACATCACGTCTCTTGTCAGTATACAAAGGTGAAATGCGGTGCCTTTTAAGGGAATTTTTTTGAAGTAGGTTGCAGTCAGAGTTTATCTTTCAGAGCCTCAAGTGTCTGGTACACTAAACCCCTCTGTGGAGCAGGCCTAATGAGAACATGCCCAGTGCCTCATGAGGATGACACAGCTTCATGCTAATGACGGGTACAGACACAGGTGAAGATGTCAATTATAATATTCACACCATCGCTCTTCCAAATTAAAGCAAAAACAGATGTCAATGTTAGTGCCAAGATGTAAGCCGTTGTCACAGCACAGGCTACACATAATTAGGAACTGACGGGAAGTGAAATATCTGTATTTCCTATTCAGCACTCTGGCACTTGCCGTTTGTCCCACACGGCCACATTAAGATGGCTGTCAGCTCAGTGACACTCTGGGGACACACTGACACATGCTCCTAATATTGGCAACACTGTCAAGGGAAAGCCTTACTGTTACTGCCCTTGTACAGTTGCTATGGTGTGGTACCAGGTAGAGATGACCATCTGTCTCCAAAAGTCATAGTTCTCAGCATTTATGCATTCAATAACAGCATAGTAATAACACTAAAAAATGTGCCAAAATCACCCATGCCATGCAGCCCTTCACCTGCCCACATTCAAGCTGTTTTAGAGAACAGGCAGTTAATTCACCATCATTTCTGGAAGAGAGAGGTCCAAACCTAACGTAGCTCTGTAGATGCTTTAAAGGAAACACGTGATTGGCTCAGACTGACAAATAACTCCCTCTGATTGGCTAATAATCCCTAGAGGGTTCTACAAAACAAGACTCTCAAGCTACTCAATGCAAGTAATGCCTTCATACATCATCTACCTCAATCATATTTTTTATATAGCCTTTTGATAATTGCGGTTGAGAGATGTTTGCGTTTCGGTATAAAACGAGCAGGGCATTTGGGGCAACCTGTTATGGATTTTTAGGTGGGCTGCTTAAAATGATAAACCGGGCTGAATTGAATCTGTCAGATTTCATTTATTGTTTTCAATTAGGCATGGCAGAGAAAGCAACATCAATCAGTGGTGAACGGTGAGGTGGTGGGGGTTGGGGTGGTTGTGAAGAAGGGGGGTTTGTATGATGGTGTGGGAGAGACTCATGGTGATGGCAGTTAAATGGGATGGGGGGTGGTGGGTATCAGGATTTGACTCACTGGGCATGATGATCACCCTGGCACTGATGTGTTGTAGGACAGGTAGGTATTACATTACACATTATACTTAGCAGAGGCTTTTATCCAAAGCAATTTACCATAAAGAACATCAACAAGCTATAGATATGCAGAGGCAAAACAGAGTAAGCAAAGGCATAACAAAGCTAATGCAGCCAAGGTACAGGACAGTGTTAGTGTAGGTGTAGGTGGTGCAGTGTAGGTAGCTATACTAAACCTCGCCATGACAGGCCTCCGGGACAACACGATACACAACAATACAAGCAACTACTCCCTACAAAGGAGCATGACACATGACTGCACTGCGCCTTCAACCATCAAACAAACAGGCCTGGGCAGAAAGAGCTCCCCTCCCTCCGCCACGACTTCTAGAAAGGTGTGTTGTCAAAAAAAATTTTAGTTCTTGTTTAAGCACTTTTAGCTTACATCCTCTGTATGAAAGAGGCTACATAAATAAACTTTACTATTTTTTATTTAAATGTATTTCATATGTTTTGTTCATACATATAAACATTCAAAGAACTATAGAAAAGTATAATAGTGTATAAAATAAAATACATTATTATTATTATTATTATTATAAAATCTAATTTGTTGGAAAGTTTTGTTCTTCTATTTCATCGCACTAACAACTTTCCAAACAGCATCTGTGATTGTCCCCCTGTGATTGTCTCCCTGTGATTGTCCCCAGGCTCAAGGTGAGTAGCAGTGGCAGTGACAGCTCCACCGTTACCCCTGTCAGCCACAGCTGAAAGCAGGCAGTGGCGCAGGAAGGCCGTGGCGGGAAGCAGCTAACCGCTCTTTCACACATCCATCATCATGCGGCACCCGCTAGCCCAGTTTCGCATCCTCTGTTGGGCAAGAGTGGCCTGACTAGCCTCTCAAATGGGCTACATGACAGTGGCATATTTAACTGCGCTCACGGAGCTGTGACTTCACCTCTACGACGAGGCAGGTAAATTAGCCCCTTAATGGACGCCCACCACCCCCACCCCACCCCCACACCCCACCTGTCCTGTTTTCTCTGGAAACCTTGTGAGTGTCCTTGTCGTGTCTTCAGACCTCGACAGCCCAGAGCTGTATTGTGCAAAGCAGAGGAGGCTTTAAAAGGGACAATGAGGAGCCTCTGAGGCGGTAATTAGTAGCCTGTGTTATGTTCATAGGTGTTCATAAAACACACCCACGCAGCCTTGCTTGCAGCACAGCCAGACAGGCAGGCAGGCAGGGGGAAACAAAGGCCAGGAAAGATTAGGATGCAACCAACAGGGATGGCTCCTGTGTGCACTCTTTATTGGGGATTCACCATGCATCCCCGGCAGGGGTGGAAATTAACTTTGCGAAACGTGAACTTTTACCAGGCACTAACAAAAAAAAAAAGATAAAATTCACCTGTCACTCAATAGTGAATTATTATTCGGTGTCCAAAATTTACCACTTTCATATTCTACCAGCATTTCATTGGTGCGAATTTAAATCCCTGATCTGAGTATGCTCCCATTACAAAATATATCTGATTGAAGTGGAGACACTCTCTCTTTTTTTTTTACCAGAGCAACCAGCTGTCCGTGAGGTTTAAATACACACAGCATCACAACCACTCTATGCAGAGAGATACAGCAGGAGTCACACCCAGAAACCTGTATGCATGCCCACAACCAAACACACACACACACACACACACCACACACACACAGACTATGCATGCACACACAAACAAGAACTCAGGCTATGCCACACAGACACACAAACAAATTTGCACGTGTGCACACACACACACACACACACACACACATAGCACTTCTGTCCTCTACCTTCAAGGTGAACATCTGGCAGGCTTGAGAGAGGCCCTGAACCCACTCTGGCAGTGCCTGGCTGTAAGTAATGAGCTCTAACAAGACAGGCTGTGTACTGCAGCCGGCAGCCGGCGGCCGCATCGCAAACCCAAAACCAGCGCTCAGCCCTGAAACCCCTCCAAAGCCCTGCTTCAACCACCCGTCTCGCCAGGTGAAGCCCCTGGATGACAGGAAAAGCCATTTTTGTAATCCCAGCCTTCCTGACACGCAAACAAGGCAGGGGAAAAAAATATTCATTCAGGTATCCAAGAAAGCCACACAGTCACCCTATAGCAAAGCCTACGTCTGAGCACCTCTCTCTTGTATTGAGAGCTTGGCCATCATGAGATAAGAATCCCTATTTTTCCCCCTCAGTCAGCTTTCTGAGACTGCAATTTCAAGAGGACCACCATCTTCTTTCTTCTAATTTGGACATTATGACTTTGAGCTACTAAGAGGATAAACCCCTTTGCTTAAAATGTGCCTTTTTTAATGAATCAAGTGGAAATACCCTGATATCAAAAGCAAATGTGTTTAACAGACCGTGGCATGAAATTAAGCCCAAAGGCACAGGACACACTGTAAGAAGCAAACGCAGATTACAGCAACGGCACTGCATTCCCAGGTTCCCTAGCTTTGGTCTGCGCCATCCATTTCTCCTGGACAGCCAAATAAACACTGCTTCAGAACTAGGAACTATGGAAACAGCTGGCATCATAATATACCAAATAAAAATATGGGCATTAGATTTTGTGCGATTCCAGAAGGTACTCAGTGTGTGTGTGTGTGTGTGTGTGTGTGTTTTAACAAAAAGACACAATTTCCAGCGCCACTACTGCAGCAGCAGCAACATGCAAATTAAATTGGCCATCTGCAATCACTCCAACACAACTTTACTTACAGACGCTATCTTCAAGGATAATCACCTGTTTGGCAACACTCGGGCAGCACTGATTGGGACTAACCAGCAATTATGAAGCAGTGGGTACAAGGTACAGCTTGCAGCGGCGGTGCTGCATTGCTTGCTCAAGGGCTCCTCGCTCAGGCAGGCACACAAGTTCCGGGCTGGACACAGCCAGTGCCATACAAATAAATCACGGGCCAGAACCACTGCACTCATTTTGCTCAATCTGATCTAACCCCTGAAGAGGATCCAGGGCATACATCACGCCAAAGAGTCAGGGGCACAATCATCAGGCAGTGTCAGGACAATCTTGCGCCAAAATTTAACACACTGCGCACACGTACACACACGCACACACATCCACACACATCCACATACACACACACATCCACACACACACACACACACATGATTATGTCAGTGTTCCACAACAGTAACTGTGCCAAATACAACAAAAGAAGCAGGGCACTGTTTGTTCAACACACTTCCTGTTATATAAAAATAGAGGAGTTCCTCCTTACAGCTGGCTGGACGCCCTGCTGTGGCCTACAACTACAAGCCCTATCACTAACAAGCTGACAACCTTCTCCTTCTCACCATCCTTCTCATTTGTAACACCTTTACCCTCATTCAGGGAATCAGTTAAGACAGAAGTGATACCCATCATCCCTGTCAATCATTCCTCCTCCCCTCGCTCTCCTGGTCAACAACAATAGGGCTGAGACAGGCGTCAAGGAGTTTCCCCTTCAACCGAACTGTCACACATCTTATCCTTCTAATCCTGATTGCTTCGGCCACAGGGTCCATCACGACAGCAAGGGTTAATTGGGTTATTCTAATCCTGACTGGATTAACATACTCCTTGTCTGTGTGTGTGTGTGTGTGTGTGTGTGTGTGTGTGTGTGTTAGAGTGTTGGGTGGTCTTGGCTCCACAGCCCCCAGTTAGCTCAATTACACCAAGATGGGGGGTCTTAATTAAAACACAAATGTACATAATGAAATTAAGCCAAAACACAGCTATGCAGCACTTTGCGAGCTCCTTGTCAGAGCCTGACAGGTGGGGGGGGGCACAGGGACACAGACAATAGCCCTGGCCCAAGGGAATCCTGACCAACTGTGGGAGAATGTGTGTGTGTATGTGTGTGTGTGTGTGTGTGTGTGTGATGGATTGATGCGGTCTTTGGAATGGGCACAGATGGTGGTGCTCAGTCAGGCTGGTTACTGAAAAATCTCACCGTTACACGGCTGCGACTTGCACTCCGTCTCCCAGGAGGAAGTAACCCCCCACCACCACCACCACCACCACCACACACACACACACCCTCCACCCTTTTCTCACCCGAATCCTCCACCACTCTCACTTTCCATCACCCAGCTCTGCTACACTCTCTCTCCATCCTCTCTCTGCTCTCTCCTCCATTTCCTCCTCCTCTGCTCTAATCTATCACCATCATTTCTTTCTCTTCTCTCCTCCATCTCTCATCTTCTCCGCCATCACCCATTCCCTCACGACCGGCTGCACTGTACTCCACTCCACTCCGCTCCACTCTCACTGAGCTCCTACGAGCTCGCTGCATGTTTAAATGGCAGCTTTTTATTGGACAGCTGAGTCAATAGATGGCCAGAGCAGGTTAAGTGGCCGGCTCCAGGGACACACCGCTGGAGAGAGAGAGAGAGAGAGAGAGAGTGTGTGTGTGTGACACAGTGGAGGCATGACACACAGCAAGGGAGTGTGCGTGTGACATACTGAAAGCATGACCTGCAGCAACGGCCGTGTGTGTGTGTGTGTGTGTGTGTGTGTGTGTGTGTGTGTGTCATATCAGAAGTATGACCCAAAGCAAACATCTCTTTGATTGACAGGTCAGGACCAGATGATGGGCAAGACGTCTGGACAGTGACAGAAGAAGAAAGTGCCTCTCCATCTCAAAGCATACGGGCAAAAACATGGAAGTGCTCTACTAAAACATTCATTAGCCTACCTCAGTCTTACACACGAGATGCTAGCAGCTTCTGCAGTAGCAGTAAGTATCAGCAGTAGCAGCAGCATCCAAGAGCAGAAGCCACCACTGACCTGTTGTGAGTTGAGTGGCATCCAGGTCATTATACCGTTCTGTTCACTACACCGTACTGTTCTGTTCTGTTCTGTTCTGACTACAAAGCCTGGCTGAGCCCATTGGCAGTGTCTCTTCACTCACTCACTCAGCTGAATGAGAGGCAAACCGGCTCTGAGCCTGTACCTCCCCTTCTAGTGAACAGATGCAAATACTGTTACAGGAGGCTGCTGCTGCTGCCGTCGCTTCGCTCGCTGGCGCACTCACTTGGCAGGTCTGACTCTCATCCAAACACACACTCTGGTGATGGAGCATTGGCAGGCGACACGGGGCCTCTGCGTTATGTACCCCAAGTAGGTGACAAGGGGAACAGGAAAAGAAAAATCCTAATCGTATACAATCGTAATCAAAACAGGTGTCAAACTGGGTTGAAAAGTGCAAGGAGAGGTTCTACGCTGAGGGATCCCTGCTCAGACCTCAGAGGAATGAAAGGTAAGCACGAGGCATCCCCCCCTTAAGAGAGGAGACTGACTTAAGTGGAATCACGCAGCCTGGACCACATCTGGGAAATCCTGTTTTAGAACATCATAGTCCCAGAACAAACCTGCCTTTGTTTCAAGTCTTATCGCCATTTCCTATAACACCAACACCACTCCTGACATCAAGTGAGACTGCCAACCGCCTGTGCTGCATTGATTAGCATGGTACTTGCTACCTCAATCCCCTCATCTTTCCTGCCGCCAAGCGATTGTCATTCATTCCACCTTCTTAGCGTAGTAAACGGCGGGACTCGGGTCTGCTGCAGTGGCCTAAGGGGGGGAAATTATAGCTCCATTCAGCTATGGACACGGTCATGGCAAACACAATTACGTTTCTTTTACAGTGCACCGGGACGTCACGCACACGTCTACGCTGGGGCGTCTACTTCTGTGTAGCTGTGTACCGAGAGTGGTATTTCCCCGAATGTGGCTATGGAGGGGAGCGCGCCGCTCTACAGACTGGAGTTCCTATGCCGCACTGTCACATTCACTCACTCTCTCTCTCTCTCCCTCACTATACACACACACAAATACACACACACTGCAGAGGCACACTGCTGTTCGGCCAAGCTACAGGAAAAAGAAATGGGAGGGAGTATGGGCGTTCGGTTTCATCGATTGAGGAGTAAAAGGGGGGTCAAATGCTAATAGACACTATGTCCAAAATGACAGTCCTACTCTGGTAAACCCATTTTACCACATGAATCTGCGCTGGTTTGAAACCAGGCAGTTTTATTCGTTACGATTTCAGTTGGCAAACCACTGTTGCATTCAAGGTTACCATGTAGGCGAACACGAAAATCCAAACCTTGTTGAAGTTAGAGGACAAACATAAGAACCTCAACAATCGCAAAACACTAAACATAATTACAAACATGTGAACTATCAAAGCGGCTGATCTACCAGTATCCGAGCAATCTAATGTCCAGAAAGAAGGGGGGTGCCTCGGGAGGCAGCAGGCTATCCCATGTTAGTTTTATATTGGCCGAACCGTAGCATGGGGGCAACAACAGCTTTAGCAAAAAGTGCAAGGAAGTACAGTCATCAACCTAAAGCGGTCATCTGCCGCAGTCGATTCAAGACAGTAAGAAAAACACGAAAACGGAGCAAGCTACTTCCCTAGCAAGCCCATTTCCCGTCCATGATATACATTTCAGTTCCGAGGACCCATCCAGTCTTTCGCCTCCTCCCTAGTCCACCACCTCCTGTACAATCCTTGCTTCAAGAAGGCTACTTACCGATCTTGTGTGCTGGCGATGCCGTTGTGAGGAGACACCAAGTACGGGGAAGGTGGCTGCCACCGTTCCGCTGCTCCTGGACAAGAAAAGAACCGACCTACACACTTTCGCAGCCATCTCTGAAGTAAAACCTGGCCGTGGAAGCGAATGCTGCAGGCAAACCAAGTGAGACCGAGCTGCGAAGGGAGGGGAATAGGCGGGCAGCTGGGCTGGGCTACCGTCTCATCCACAAGCCAACGCCACCAGTTACTTCGGAGGGAGAGAGCCGATGTTGCACCAGTTCCGGACACCCAACGAATACTTTTCGAACGCAGGGGAACGAAGCCAGGACAGCCAACGTTTTGTTTTTACAGTCAAATTGCCAAGTCAGTGTTTTTATCAATCGATGACTGTACAGTAGAACATGATGCACGACAGAAACATGCATTCAATCGTTGTCTTAAATATTTACTTTAATCAAAAATATGAAAGTGATTAGCTGATTGGCTGGCATGATACCTGGTGGGTGTGTATCTGCACTCACGGTCCAATCACCTAAGCTTTTATGCCGTAAATCATAGGTCTAAACCTAACTTCAGAAAAATGCCAATTATCCCTTTCATAGCCAATGAAACGAAGCGGGATGAACTGGCGTTCCAGTGGCCCTGAAATTCTCTCTCGGGTTAAAAAACACCTGGAATTAGCCCAGTAGTAGCCTACCATATCCCATGTCAAGGCATTACAATTTTCTAAAATAAACGTCTTTCTGATTTGTTGGTAATTTTCCAACTGCAAATGAACTGGCCAGCGCTGAGTCACTCGTTCAAAAAATGTGCTGCAGAATTCCCAGAATCAACATGGAATAATCAACACATCTGTCACCTCTACACAGCCAGGAGTCTGCCATCAGGTCACTGTCACCACAACTCCTTGGCAGGAAGGCTGTTCTGTCCATTATATTATTACTTTTCTATTAATAGCCTGTCCTTCCAACATTTTCCAACACTTGCACAGGCAGATGCCTGAAAAATCTCAGCTTACCATTTTATTTTTACCTTTTGTTTCATTAGGGACAAAAGTCACTTAGGTGTAACCACGTTCTTCTATGTTTATATCTCTCCAATTTGATAAGTTGAAGCAGTTATGCTGAAACGAAATATTATTTTTGTCACTGGCAGCTCCATGCCAACCAACCATCAGAACAAAGGTCAAATGAGAGGTGACACACCTTAAACATACTCCCAAACAAAAGTATGCTTTACTTCTGTGTTACCAATGTGTACTCAGTATCATATTGCACTAAGTGTGCTGTATAGGCTTTATCATTATAAGCACACACAATGCTGCATCTATCTGATCCCTGTGGTCAAGACAACGGCTTACAGCACAAGGCCCTTCAACAACAGACCAGTGCAAATACCACTGAGCACAACAGTGAACTGGGTAGCCTACATTTTGTCTGCCTGCCCCATACAATAGCTCATAGTTCTTGTTTTGCATAAAGCAGAATACTGAATAGGTCATCTCTATTTACCCAAAGTATTGCTCTCTCTGGCCTTACACAGATTCAAGTGCTTGGTTTTCTCTGTGATGTGATGTAAATGCTGATTCCTCTGTAGGAACAGAAACTATGTTAAAGGCCCTCTTTCCCTCTTTCACCTGTGTTGTTGTCTCTGGTGATGTCTGTATACGTTTACTGCTGTCTGGGTAACTGGACAAAGACAATATTTGGCTCCTAGTTTTAAATATTTTCTGTAATGGCATGCAGTAACGTAACATCATCCTCTATTTTATGTCTTGTTTTGTTGTACAGTGTCCTTGGGTAACTGGAAAGCTGCTTCAATTAAAATCTAGTATTACTAGTATTATTATTATTATGATTATTATCATCATCATCATCATCATCATCATCATAATCATCATCATTATTACAAGTAAATAATTATTTACAAAAAACATTCCGGAAAGAAGTATTGTGTTCACCATATTTACTCTACTTAGCAGTGTAACTAGTGCTACTTAGGCATGTGCCCATGATGTGGCATGATAGCATAGTCCGTGCCATGCTACAGTATGTGCTTCACACACAGAAATGTAACTGTGTTTCAGTCAGCAGAAGCCGTAGGTCATTTGCTATTTGTTAATTCTTGCCCCGTGATCTTTGGGACTATAAAAAGCAAGCCCCCTTTTCGTGTTGCACCTGTTGCTCAGTCATGCCCCTCTGACGGCCCTCCTCAGCCAATGCTAACGAGGGGTGCTTGTGGCCCCTCTAGCTATCCCACTGAACCAATGCAAACAAGGGTTACGTACGGGGTACATGTGGGTGTAGCTTTTAAGTTTCCGCAGCTGGTATTGTGGGTATAATTATAAGTAGGGCCTATAAGTAAGTATTAAATTATAAGTAAGTATTATTATATTATTAAGTATCATTTTTCTATTGAAGAGTTTGTCAAGGGCAATTTCTTTTTGGCTTTTCATTATACCCTGGGCATCTTTCTTAGTATTGATCGAGCCACTTTTATTTGGCAAAAATCTCAAGGTTTTCTGTAGACTCCTGTGTTAATCCTTGCAAAAGTGGAGGACAATACCTTTTGTACTTCTAAAACCTGGATACATTCACATTGTCAGTGCAAAGGCTTTCTAATATGCTGCCAGAAATGTAATGGGGTATCAGATTAGCGTTTGATTCTGGATACAAAAACAATTTGCTTTGTCTCTGCTTCTCCTTTTAACGGATGAGCCCTCATTACGTCCTAACATTGTTGGCAATTACATTGTTAGGTAAAAAGGTGTGTGTGTGTGTGTCTGTGTGTGTGTGCGTGTGTGTGTGTGTGCACGTGTGTGTGTGTGTGTGTGTGTGTGGGAGTGTATGAGAGAGACAAAGATAGTGAGGGTAGGGGGTGGGTGACACAGAGAGGAGAGAGATGGATAGAGAGAGAGAGAGAGAAAGAGAGGGGGAGATGGGGTGGGATGGGGTGGGGTGGGGAGTGGAGTCAAGGCTTCTGTCCTGGTGCAGCAGTCTACCCAGAGCTCAAGGTCAGAGACAGATAATGCGGAAAGCCAAACAGCAGAGCAGCAGTGGCGGTAAAGGTGGCTCCACCATGGCACTTGTCAGCACCTGACGAACGGCATACACTCCTGCCACAAAGGATCCTGGGAGCGGGAGCATGCCCGGGACACTGGGGGAGGAAGGAGGGGTCACCGGCAGTCACGCCTCACTTAGTCCACATCAAATATTCATCCAGACGGCATATCCAACAAAGAGACGATCAGGCGAGCGTGCCAGGTTTATGGTCTCCGAGTTTCCATTAATCAGACGAATAGCACTCTGAGGGTATCACTTAGACCGGTTTAAAAATGCACACACAAACATACACCTATACACACACACACACAAACACCCCCATATACATATATTTGTTGTTGTGCAGAGGGTTGGCAAGGACATCCTTGACAGCCCACTCATGGCAGGCCCAGGCAAACACACACACACACACACACCCAACCACATGGTCAGCGATAAGGTGAAACTTGAGCCTACATCTGTCTATCATGCAATGATAAGTATGAAAAATGGAACCCTAGTCAGGCGTTGCATGTAACTGGAGTCATGCTGTTATCTCCATGCCACAGAAGCAGATAGTAGTAGTGGAGACTGTTTATAGGATCGGCTGGACATCTCTTTCGGGTTACCTCTGTTCAGGTAAACTCCCTTAATTGCTCTGTGCACAGTAAACTGACCTCATGAGCCAATAGAATTTACGGGGACATTCCTGCCACACCCATTAAAACACTCCATAACACGGACTCAAAGTCTAAGGCAGAGGCTGAAGAGGCTATTGTTCAGGCTTTATCTCCCTTCCCCCGCTTTAAAGTCAAATAAGAGGTGGACAGTGGTACGCATTTGTGTTTTGCTCTGTCATCACAACCTAGATGGGCTGTGAGCCAGTTGCCACCATTTTGAAATCAGTGTGGCTCCCAGTAATGAGCATGCATACCACAGCAAGCAGACACCCACTCAACAGTTTAGTCATTCAGCTAACAACCCAGCCTAAAACTCCTACCTACAAAACCTAAACAAAGATTTAGTATTAACTATCTAGGATCTAATGCTTAACATAATCTATCCCTTTAGCAACAGTTTACACAAGACATGGTATAAGGTAGGATAAGCCGGATAAGGATCTTGCCGTGTGACATTTGGCTGTAGATGCCAGCCCTGCCCGGTCGCTATACTAAAGCTCCAGTTTCACCGGTTTGACTGCCTGAGACAAAAAGGAGACAAAAGGGGAGCAGGGCCTGCCGGCAGAGCCAAGCATTGGTACAATGAATTGGGTTGAAATGTTTTTTCTTTTCTTTTTGGCAGACAAAATGAAGCCCTCTACAATGAGAATGAATTTTTACAAGAGCAGGGAGGGTGCTGAAGTGCCGGGTCTGTGTCACAAATTAGATTCAGTAATGATGCTTCATGGCTTCTGGCTAAGATAGAGAGGAGAGAGAGAGAGGAGAGAGAGAGAGAGAGAGAGAGAGAAGAGAGAGAGAGAGAGAGAGAGAGAGAGAGACAGAGAGAGAGAGAGAGAGATAAGAGATAGAGAGAGAGAGATAAATAAATAAAGAGAAAGAGAAATAAAGAAAGTCAGAGAGAATAAAACGTAAATCGAAATATTACGGCTTTCAAGAAAATATGAGAACTTTTTGTGCAGAGAGCGAAAAGTCACAAGAAACGTCCAAATGCATGTTTATGCGTAGGCCACCATGTATGTCCTGCAGCGGGCGTGAGTGCCATATTAATGCGGGGCATTAAATCTTAATGTGACGACAAACCATTACTGGAGGGCCCATACTTATTTATTAAAGCAGGGAAACGGTGCTGCTAAGTGACAGACTATTGAATCAGTGTCAGCAAATCAGATTCTGGTCCTAGACAGGGGTGACTGAACTCATGTATTTGCAAATAACTCATTCTGAAAGGGTTCCTGGTCAGATGTCTTTAATGAAAGACACAGTAGAGTCCCAAGGAAAGGCTTGATTATCCTCTTTTAAATAAGTAGGTCCTTTCCAACTGTGAAACTGTCAATCATTTGTCCAGACTTAGTTTTAGCCCATAAATAATAACACCTTTAATCATAGGCGTAGCCACGGGTGGGTGGGGGTGGGCCTGTGCCCACCCACTTGTCAGTCAGGCTCACCCAATCAGAAGGCTACCTTTGTTTGATTAATTGTTTTATTAATAATGATAACCTATTTGTTTTGGGGTGGGTCAACCTGGGGCCACCCATTTTATGATTTCTGGCTAGATCTCTGGGAAGAGCATAATTCATTTCTTACACCTTTACCATGTTCTGTGTTTTTAGCTTTAAGTGACAACAACAGTGTATTGATTCAAGTAGAGTTTTTTTTGATAAAAAACATGTCTATGTTATTCTGACATACAGAAAGGAAAGAAAATATTGCGATATTTAACCTTGGTTTGAAACATGACCCCATGGTCTACCCACTTGTGACAGATTTTCTGAAATAACATGTATACTTAAAGTTTGCATCGGACCAGGAAGGAAAAATCATGACAGCACACATCACGTTTCATGCTCAGTTGATCATGAAGGAAATTTGCCAAGGTTGGTTTGCTTTAGCAAAGGGCATGCTACAGACATCAGTCAAATTACACAGCGACAACAGTGACTGCGCTATGCTGTGTGTGCTGAACAAGACAGAGTGGTGGAAACAGAGAGAGAACAGCAGTGGAAAACTATCTCAGGCACGCTATGAGCAGAAACACACAAAAGACAAGAGTCTATTTCTAGCCCCTTCCCTCCCGTAAATAAAGACCGCAGCAGCAGATTGCAAAGCAGACATAGATGGAGGTGCCTTGCGTGCAGTTGCACATGTGTGTGGTGTGAAGCCTTGTGATCCGAGTCCAAAGCCGTGGGCTAGTGTGTGTCTGTCAGCAGCCTGAAGGGCAGAAGAGATAATCATTCAACTGAACTGGAAGTCCTGAAATAATAAGCTTCAATAGCATGCGTGGCAAAATGGACACCCTTTGAAGAGGAGTGCATTGTGCTTTGGTTGTATCCTATCTTTGGGCAATGGTGTGTGTGTGTGTGTGTGTGTGTGAGAGAGAGAGAGAGAGAGAGAGGAGAGAGAGAGAGAGAGAGTGTTCGCGTTACAGAAGGGCAGGGTGGGGCTTTGGACAATGAACTTAAATAAAGAGAACTGCATGTGCCCAATGTGTACTTGCAATGAACACTTCAACCACTTTGCCTGTGAATTTCAATAATTAAAAGGGCACCAGAAGTGCAGTTTCACCTTTAATGGGCTACAGTGTTGAAAACAACAATACCCGCCCCCTTTAAAGTCAGGTTACAGAGAAATTACTGCACCAATTTGTATATTTATTGCATATCTAAAAGCTGAAGATTCCGGCGGAAAATTACAGCTCAATACAATTCCATAACACACCCTCCATTCATTATTTCCTTTTGCTCTGGCCCATGCTTGTTCCCTGTCCCATCGCAACAAGCTCATGTTTACAAACACAGCCCTGTAAGCTACTGTACTGCAGAGGGTGGGACCCTGGCGGTCCTGTTTTACGTCGCTGACGCACAGGAGGCGTGTGTGTGTATGCGAGAAGGGCCTTCATGGAAGCGGAACTCAGCGAGAGGTGAATCGGAATTCTGACTGTCAGACGGGAAAGGAGCTGAAAACGTTGTATTATTTGTGTCATTCAGAGACGGCGGGCATCGAGAACTTTCGTTCTCCCCACAACCTACAGAAGTAAGTAACCTCTATTGTGATATACGGTAACGTTTTCAGCTAACCACTGCGTTGCTGCTGTGTTAGTTGAAGCGAGAGCTTTTTAGCAACATCTGTAACTAGCCTGCCAGCTAAGCACAGTAGTTGCAGAGCTTCGACGCCAGCTAGCTTGTGATGCTACGAAGTGGAATCGGTATAATTTCAGCACAGGTAAGATAACATTAACACTAACGCTACACAACAGTAAAGACAATCGTTACGGTTTCGGTTAATGTTCAGTGCTGGAGCTAGTACCCTGACGCTGTTGTATGGTAGCAGGACACTTCTCTGCACCGCTAATGTTAGTTGATTTAGATACCACGGGCAGTGTGTCTGTTTTACCCTATCACTAAGGTAGATGTAGAGGGCTTGTGTACCTTAGCAGTGACAAAAACAGTGCTGTCAGTTTAACACTCGGAGAACATGGAAAGTGCGTATTGTTTATACGCACTTTTGCGTTATGTTATGTTATAACGCTGTAATGTGAAGGTGTTACTGAGTGTAGGGTTACTTTCCGGGGATGCTTTATAAACTAGCCTACCTCTACTTTTATCCACTGACGGTGTCAGGATTATTACATGAAACACACCTTCCTCTCAAATGTGTACTGACAAACATTTCCACATCTTTCACGTCTAAAGTTGTACCTTTGGCATTTCTAATAATGGAAACATTGTCATGGAGAAGTATAGTAGAGATGTTGTCTGGTACAAAAGCATTCAGTTTTACTCTGAACAGGTTTGGGTTGGTATGCACAGAATTCCCAGTGTATCTGCAGGTAGTGTTAAAATACTTTGGGGTATGGATGGGAGTCACACAGAGTAATTCAGGCTATGATGGTGTCATGATATGCTGCTCATGATAAGGATGGCATCACACTGCTAGGAATCTGTGCCGCTTGATGCATTAAAAGAAACTCATCTGTGATAGCCTACTCACATCAATTATTTCTGTTCTGGCTGTGAGTTTCTCTTTCATGGCAAGTTTTACACTCTTTCATCTGTGAAGGACCTCCACAGCAAGTTGTAAAGGTGTTGTTGTTAGTAAGCCCATTTGTTAGTATGCTTCCATTTAGAGTGCATGTTTAAAGTAAAAACAAGGTGTGGATATTTGGCACAGTGTATTGACAATGTGGGCTTACGAGCATCTAGTGATGCATTTTTGAATTTTAAATGTTTTGTTGCAATGATAAGGGAGTAGTGGTGACAATGATGTTTTGCTTTGAGCAATTAGTTTTCATCAAGGGATGAAACTCTGTGATTTTCTGCATTACTCTTAGCTTAATTCCTAATCATAATCATCTAGTTTGCCATAATTGTTTATCTTACTGGCTGCATTATGTAATTCTTCCTTCCTCCTCAGGTCTTGTTTTGCAGCAGTCATGATTTCACTCTAAATGAGAATAGAATTAGTCCTGAGTGGGAAATGGGTAAATGTTTGCCGTTTGTGTAGCAGAAACCTTCCCTAACCCACTGCACTTTTGGTAGCCTCCAACAAATTTGGGATAAGTTGATATTTTCCACGATCATGGTCGGAAGCTTTTGGATTGTGCCCATGTAAGATG
>CM059287.1:820147-822813 GCA_030347295.1 Setipinna tenuifilis | reverse complement strand
TCATGGCCGACGCACAGTGACAGGACAGGACACACCCAGCATGGCCGACCCACAGTGACAGGACACACCCATCATGGCCGACCCACAGTGACAGTGACAGGACACACCCAGCATGGCCGACCCACAGTGACAGGACAGGACACACCCAGCATGGCCGACCCACACAGCAGAACACACCCAACATGGCCGACCCACAGTGACAGGACACACCCATCATGGCCGACCCACAGTGACAGGACACACCCAGCATGACCGACCCACAGTGACAGGACACACCCAACATGGCCGACGCACAGTGACTGACAGGACACACCCATCATGGCCGACCCACAGTGACCTGACACACCCATCATGGCCGACCCACAGTGACAGGACAGGACACACCCAGCATGGCCGACCCACAGTGACAGGACACACCCATCATGGCCGACCCACAGTGACAGGACACACCCATCATGGCGGACCCACAGTGACAGGACACACCCATCATGGCCGACCCACCTCCCCTCCTGCACTGCCTTTTACTATTCTACTGCAGCCATTAAAGCAGTCCATCTCCAGTGCTCCTGTGTGCTGTGTGCTGTGTGCTGTACAGTCCTGTGGGTGTGTTTATCTGAGTAGGTCTGCTCTGCTCACCAGTGCTCCTGTGTGCTGTGTGCTTGTAGTTTTGTGGGCGTGTTCATCTGCTTTCCTGTGTGTTGTGGCGCTGCAGTCGGCAGCATGTTTTATATAATATTTCCTGGAGCTGTGTGTGTGTTGCTCAGTGTTGTACCAGAAGTACCTGAGGGAGGCCACATGAGGGAGGCGACTCAGGGCCCTTTGGCGCCCCCTGCTGCCCGTGGTGGGAGGTGCAATAAGACCGCGCTCACCGGTGCAGCCAGGAGGGAGGGGTAGCGCCTGTCAATCAAAGAGCCCCTCCCTCTCCCGTCACGTGCACGAGCATGCACTAGCGTGGGGGGGGTAAGCGGAAGGGGTGCGGGGCGTTTTGGGGGAGAGGCCTCGTGGTGTGGAGGTGCTAATGGGGCCGTTGCTATGGTTACGCCTCTACATGCCTGCTGCTGCCACTGGGCACCGTGCACTATGATGATGATGTTATGGGTGTGTGTGCTGTGATATAATCTGATAATGTTATGGGTGTGTGTGATGTGTGATATAATCTGATGATGTTATGGGTGTGTGGTGTGTTATAATCTGATGATGTTATGTGTGTGGTGTGTGTTATAATCTGATGAAGTTATGGGTGTGTGTGGTGTGTTATAATCTGATGATGTTATGGGTGTGTGTGGTGTGTTATAATCTGATGATGTTATGTGTGTGGTGTGTGTTATAATCTGATGATGTTATGGGTGTGTGTGCTGTGTTATAATCTGATGATGTTATGGGTGTGTGTGCTGTGATATAATCTGATGATGTTATGGGTGTGTGTGCTGTGATATAATCTGATGATGTTATGCGTGTGTGTGCTGTGATATAATCTGATGATGTTATGGGTGCGTGTGGTGTGTGATAATCTGATGATGTTATGGGTGCGTGTGCTTCACTGTGTGATATAATCTGATGATGTTATGGGTGTGTGTGGTGTGATATAATCTGATGATGTTATGGGTGTGTGTGCTGTGTTATAATCTGATGATGTTATGGGTGTGTGTGCTGTGTTATAATCTGATGATGTTATGGGTGCGTGTGCTTCACTGTGTGATATAATCTGATGATGTTATGGGTGTGTGTGCTGTGTGATATAATCTGATGATGTTATGGGTGTGTGTGGTGTGATATAATCTGATGATGTTATGGGTGTGTGTGCTGTGTGATAATCTGATGATGTTATGGGTGTGTGTGGTGTGTGATAATCTGATGATGTTATGGGTGCGTGTGCTGTGTTATAATCTGATGATGTTATGGGTGTGTGTGGTGTGTGATAATCTGATGATGTTATGGGTGCGTGTGCTGTGTTATAATCTGATGATGTTATGGGTGTGATATAATCTGATGATGTTATGGGTGTGTGTGGTGTGTGATAATCTGATGATGTTATGGGTGTGATATAATCTGATGATGTTATGGGTGTGTGTGGTGTGTGATAATCTGATGATGTTATGGGTGTGTGTGGTGTGTGATAATCTGATGATGTTATGGGTGCGTGTGCTGTGTTATAATCTGATGATGTTATGGGTGTGTGTGGTGTGTTATAATCTGATGATGTTATGGGTGTGTGTGCTGTGTTATAATCTGATGATGTTATGGGTGTGTGTGCTGTGTTATAATCTGATGATGTTATGGGTGCGTGTGCTGTGATATAATCTGATGAAGTTATGGGTGTGTGTGGTGTGTTATAATCTGATGATGTTATGGGTGTGTGTGCTGTGTTATAATCTGATGATGTTATGGGTGTGTGTGCTGTGTTATAATCTGATGATGTTATGGGTGCATGTGCTTCACTGTGTGATATAATCTGATGATGTTATGGGTGTGTGTGGTGTGTGATATAATCTGATGATGTTATGGGTGTGTGTGGTGTATGATATAATCTGATGATGTTATGGGTGTGTGTGGTGTGTGATATAATCTGATGATGTTATGGGTGTGTGTAATGTGTGATATAATCTGATGATGTTATGGGTGCGTGTGCTGTGATATAATCTGATGATGTTATGGGTGTGTGTGGT
>CM059287.1:812647-815147 GCA_030347295.1 Setipinna tenuifilis | reverse complement strand
GCTTTAAGCTCGTTGGCCTGAGCATATTGACCCGGAGCTCGAGTGTCTCCCTCAGGCGCTTTGCCCAATGGCCTGGGCAGCTCCGTGTAATGCTAGCCATGGCGGCTGGTTACGCTGTATATCCTGTGAAGCAATACTGTATGGACCAACGGCTCCTTCCTCGTCACACACACCCTCAGCAGTGGGGTCTTCACACACAGTCATACACAGCCCCAAACACACACACACACACACACACACACCAATAAATGCAGTCTGCCACACCGGCATATCTATCCTGTTGACCTCTTTAGCATTAAGTACATAAGAAAGGTAACAGGTAAGCTGCCAGAAAATCAAACAGGCCTGACTCAGTACAAGCTGATTGTAGCACATAAAAGGAAGATTATGTTCACAAGACACACACGTGTGACAAAGGCACCGGTCAGTGTGTTTAGGTGTTTGGTCAGACAGGTGTGTGTGTTACCTCTCCCATAGGACCTGAGAAACCATTTGTGTGTTTATGTGTGTGAGGGATTTGCAAAACTATTTTTGTTCTCTGTGTCTGTATAATGGCACGGTGTTAATGAGAACTCAATAAAGACTTTGCATTTAGTCAGTGGTCTGTGGAACTCTGACCTTCCTTATAGCACATTCCAGTTGCGTGTGTGTGTGTGTGTCAGGGAAAGGAGTGGACATATGTGTTTCTAGGGACTGTGTGGACAGACACTCTAGAATATTTGTTTGTCTGAACAGGTATTCTGGAATGTTTGTCTGGACAGGGACTCTAGAATGCTTGTTTGTTTGGATAAGAGCTCTAGAATGTTTGTTTGTATGGACAGATACACTAGAATGTCTGGACAAGGACTCTAGAATGTTTGTCTGTCTGGACAGGGACTCTAGAATGTTTGTTTGTTTGGACTGTAATGATTTTCTGGCATTGCTCCAATCCGAGGCCTTTAAGTGGCAACTGAAGACCTACCTGTTCACCCTGGCCCACACTTACCTGCCCTGCACAAAGACTTGGGGCCTCGGGCACCTTCCCCCTCCTAACCCCGACAGAGGAACTCCCCTTCTCGGACGCTCAGAGACTTTCCCCCACCTCTGGGAACCACACGGGACATGAGTGGAGCTCTCCACAGCGCCCTGCTGGATCTCTCTGCTGCAGCTGGACTATAATGTGTCAATCATTTTAAACTGTTTAATAAACTTAAGCATAGGGGAGTCCCCAGTTGTTTGGTACGGATTTTAGCCTATTGGTATTCAAGTCAAAGTGTGCAGGTTAAATGGGGCAGCATCCTTTCTACACCCTTTAATGTCAGCAATGGGGTACGGCAGGGGGGGGTTCTATCTCCAGCCCTATTCAATGCTTATATGGATGACCTTTCTCAGCAGTTGGGGGCATGTAAAACAGGATGTATGGTGGGAGACATGTTGATTAATCATTTTTTATATGCTGATGACCTTACTATTCTATCTCCAAGTAGCAGTGGGTTTCAACAGCTCCTAAATATCTGCACTGACTATGGAATAGAATTTGACATTAAATATAATGCAAAGAAGAGTGTAGTTATGATATGTAAGACTAAGGAGGATTTAAAAATCAAGTCCCCCCCCTTCTATTTATCTGGAGTGGAGCTGGGAGTAGCTAATGCCACGAAATACTTAGGCCCCATCCTAACTGATACACTGGAGGATGATGCTGACATGAGCAGACAGAGGAGAGTGCTATATGTCCAAGCAAATATATTGGTCAGAAAATTCCATCACTGCACTACAGATGTCAAAGTCAATTTATTTAGAACTTATTGCTCCCCTCTTTACACAGCTCCACTTTGGACTAGATACAAGAAGGAGAGCTTGCTCAAGCTGAAAGTAGCTTACAATGACTGTCTCAGGATCCTCCTGAAGGAACCAAGGAGTACTAGAGCGAGCGGGTTGTTCTGTAAACTAGGTCTGACTACATTTATGGCACTGCTGAGAAATCTCACTTTTAAATTTATGGGCAGGCTGGACTGTTCTACAAATAAGCTAATTGCACAATTAGTAGATCCAAGCCGTAGCTCAGTTAGGTACTTGTCTATTATCTGGGAGTACTGGATGAGTTACTTCATTAGCTTCTTCTTTCTTTTGTATTTTTATTTTTATTTTATTTTATTTTTATTTTTAATATGTTTATACTTTTGTGAATTGTATTGTATGATTGTTGTCTGTAATGTGTTCCCTTGTGGGTCTTGAGCCTGTAATAAATACATATATATAACAAAGCTGCCATGTGTGTCTCTGTCCTGTGCTCCTTTGCCAACCTGTTGAAGCACTTTTATCTACATTCTTTAAATGAAATGTGCTATTCAAATAAAGATTATAGATTCTCCTTCTTCTTCTTCTTCTTCTTCTCCTTATTATTATTATTATTATTATTATTATTATTATTATTATTATTATTATTATTATGAAATTGTTGATGGTCCAAAGCCAGCGCAGCAGGAGGTGGGGAAGCTGTGAGTGAAACTGTACTGCA
>CM059287.1:800147-802647 GCA_030347295.1 Setipinna tenuifilis | reverse complement strand
TCCACTGGACCGATGGGTGAGATCTCTCTCACACACACCCACACCCACACACACACACACACACACACACACACACACCACCCAACGCCACACACACACTCCACTGGACCAATGGGTGAGATCTCTCTCACACACACCCACACCCACACACACACACACACACACACACACACACACACAACCCAACACCACACACACACTCCACTGGACTGATGGGTGAGATCTCTCACACACACCCACACACACACACACACATCACACACCACCCAACGCCACACACACATTCCACTGGACCGATGGGTGAGATCTCTCTCACACACACCCACACCCACACACACACATCACACACCACCCAACGCCACACACACATTCCACTGGACCGATGGGTGAGATCTCTCTCACACACACCCACACCCACACACACACACACACACACACACACACACACACCACCCAACGCCACACACACACACTCCACTGGACCAATGGGTGAGATCTCTCTCACACACACCCACACCCACACACACACACACACACACACCACCCAACACCACACACACACTCCACTGGACTGATGGGTGAGATCTCTCACACACACCCACACACACACACACACACACACACACACACACACACCACCCAACGCCACACACACACACTCCACTGGACTGATGGGTGAGATCTCTCTCACACACACCCACACCCACACACACACACACACACACACACACACCACCCAATACCACACACACACTCCACTGGATCGATGGGTGAGATCTCTCACACACACACACACACACACACACACACACCACCCAACGCCACACACACACACTCCACTGGACTGATGGGTGAGATCTCTCTCTCACACACACACACACACACACAGACACACACACACAAACACAACAACCTTGCATGTTTCTTATATGTGTATGTTATTGTGCATGTGTGCGTGCGTGCCTGCGTGCGCGTGTGTGTGTGTGTGTGTGTGTGTGTGTGGCCAGGGAAGTGGAGCGCTCTGCTGTGTGTGGTGCAGGTGAGGGGTGTATTCCCAGAGGTGGCTTCGATAAGACGTCTGAGCTGGCTGTGTGGGTGGAGGCTACGTGGGACACACACACACACCCTTCAGCCCACACACACTTCCTCCCCAGCAACATCAGTAAGTCACCACGGAGACGGGCCACTGTGTTTCAGACTGTGTTTCAGTGCGTGTGTGTGTGTGTGTGTGTGTGTGGTTTCTGTTTATGTTATGTCAGTGTGTGTGTGTGTGTGTGTGGTTTCTGTTTATGTTATGTCAGTCTGTGTGTGTGTGTGTGTGTGTGTGTGTCTGGTTTCTGTTTATGTTATGTCAGTGTGTGTGTGTGTGTCTAGAGCACAGGCAGATGAGCTAATTAATTTGTGTGTGTGGCTTTGTTTGTGTGTTACGTGTGTGTGTGTGTGTGTGTGTGTGTGTGTACATTTGTGTTTTGTGTCCAGGTCAAAAGAGTATCTTTGTGTGTAAGTCCTTTAATGTTTAATTTCTCTCTTCCCTTCCTCCCCCCCTCCTCTCCTGCTCTCCTCTCTCCTCCCCCCCTCCTCTCCTGCCCTCCTCTCTCCTCCCCCCCTCCTCTCCTGCTCTCCTCTCTCCTCTCTCCTCCCCCTCTCCTGCTCTCCTCTCTCCTCCCCCCCTCCTCTCCTGCTCTCCTGCTCTCCTCCCCCCCTCCTCTCCTGCTCTCCTCTCTCCTCCCCCTCTCCTGCTCTCCTCTCTCCTCCCCCCCTCCTCTCCTGCTCTCCTGCTCTCCTCCCCCCCTCCTCTCCTGCTTTCCTCTCTCCTCCCCCTCTCCTGCTCTCCTGCTCTCCTGCTCTCCTCCCCCCCTCCTCTCACCCCACCCCGCACCATCCTTATCCTCTCCTCCTCTCTCCTCCCTCCTCCTCTCTTCCTCTCCTCCCTCTCTCCTCTCCCCCCCTCTCCCCTCTCCTCCCCCCCTCCCCCCCCGTTCTCCCCCTCTCCCCCCCTTTCCTCACCTCCTCCCTCCTCTCCTCCCCCTCTCCTCTCCCTCTCCTCCTCCTCTCCTCTCTCTCTCCTCTCCCCCCCCCCTCCCCCCTCCTCTCCTCCCCCTCTCCCCCCCCCCTCTCCTCTCCTCTCCTGCAGAGCGCCCCCCCACTCCTGAGCTGGGTGTCCCAAGGTGGCGATGTGTAGAGGGGGGGGAGGATGAGGATGAGGGGGGGGGTAAGGGGGGTGATGGTGAGGAGGGGGAGGGGGGGAAGGATGAGGGGGGTGTGGGGGGTGTGGGGGAGGGGGGTAAGGGGAGTAAGGGGGGGGCTGCAGGGGGTGAGGATGAGGGGGGTGAGGGGGGCGGTTGGGGTGATGGGGGCGATGAGGAGGTGGGTGGCGTGTGTGAGGGGGGGGCAGGGGAGGTGGAGTTGAGCTGGAGGTGGGCTCCTGACAGCGTGGGAGAGTGTGTGTCTCCACACAGGATGAGCTGCACCGTACGCTACTGCACACACACACACTGCA
>CM059287.1:792898-797898 GCA_030347295.1 Setipinna tenuifilis | reverse complement strand
CCTCGCTGCAGGAAATCTACCCCTGTACACACACACACACACACACACACACACACACACACACACACACACACACACACACCAGCTTACCTTCCTGTCCACTGATCAGCCCAAGCATGTCCGTGACTGTCAAGGTGACACAGGGTCTGGACTTTTTTCTTACTAGCAACTCCCTTATCCCGAATATCTCTCAGTCAATAATCCACCCAATCATCATCAGTGACCCCTGTAACAATTACTTGGTCTATGAACCAACCACACAGACCAATCCCCAGATGGCGCTTTAACACATCACTCCTCCAAGATCCACACTTTGACACACTTATCAGGAGAGAGTGGTCACTCTTTTTAGAGATGAATGACTCCCCAGAGTCATCACCTTCTCTTCTGTGGGAAACAGGAAAGGCAGTGCTTAGGGGTGCCATCATTTCATTTCTGTTCACAAAAAAAAAATAGAAAAGCAAAAGGAAACTCACTTGAAAGAAGAAATCAAACATCTAGAAAAAATAAACATGACAAACGCATCAGTTGACATTCAAATCAAATTAGATAAACACAAATCAGAACTCAATGAAATAATCAACAAACGGACCCAGTTTTTAATACACCGACTAAGACAGGAACATTTTCACCACAACAACAAATCTGGCAAATATCTGGCAAACCAAATTCAAAGAAATAAAGAAAAATTCACAATCACAGCACTACAGGACTCAGCAGGGAAGCTAACTCACTCACCAACTGAAATCAATCAGACTTTCTACCAATTCTACAACAAACTCTATTCATCAGAAAAAAACCCAGATAGCAAAGACATTAATCATTTTCTGGACCACATCCAATTACCAATAATTGACAATGACCAAAAAATCGCATTAGAAACCCCAATATCTGTTGACGAATTACATACTGCATTAAAGACTATGTCAAACAACAAGGCACCCGGTCCTGATGGCTTCCCTGCTGAGTTCTATAAACATTTCTGGTCAACTCTAGCTCCACTGTTCTACCGGATGATTCAAGAATCAAAACACAACTCCAGGCTTCCACCATCCTGTAATAGCGCTTCGGTCTCACTTCTACTCAAACCCAACAAAGACCCAACGCTACCGTCAAGTTACAGGCCAATCTCGCTTACCAATGTTGACATTAAAATTATCGCCAAAGCCCTTGCAATCAGATTAGAAAAAGTCATTCCCTCCATAATCCATCCAGATCAAACAGGATTCGTGAAAGGCAGGCAATCTTCAAGCAATACACGCAACGTAATGCACCACTCAATAAGTCAGAAAAACAATTCAGTCATTATTACATTAGATGCAGAGAAAGCTTTTGACAGAGTCAACTGGAAGTTCCTGTTTTCCACATTAGAGCGGTTTGGCTTTGGGGACTCATTCATCAAATGGGTCAGACTGCTATACAATTCACCATCAGCCACCGTCACCACAAATGGGTTCGCTTCTCAAAACTTCACTTTGCACAGGGGGACTAGACAGGGGTGCCCACTCTCTCCCTTATTATTCACTATTTTTATTGAACCTCTAGCTGCAGCCATACGCCAAAACTCACAAATCACAGGAATCCAGACTAAAAATATTCATCATAAAATAAGTCTCTTTGCAGACGATATTTTACTTTTTCTAAATAATCCAGTGAGCTCATTACAAGAAACAATCAAAACAATAAACTCATTTGCCAACATTTCAGAATACTCAATCAACTGGAATAAATCATCAGCTCTTCCGCTACAACCTCAAAGTGGGAATGCAGCAGCCATCACCCTCCCTATCTCACTATGCACCGATCACATCACCTACTTAGGAGTAAGAATTTCCCACAGGCTGTCTGACCTATTTAATCTAAACTTCTCCCCCCTCCAAAAAACAATTCAGGATGATCTGCAACGCTGGACAAATCTACCACTCTCCATCATGGGCCGTATATCTGCTATCAAAATGACAATCCTACCTAAAGTTAATTATCTCCTTTCAATGATTCCAATACAACCATCCACATCCTGGTTCAAATCCCTAGATTACAAAATTCTACTGGAAAAACAAGACACCCAGAATCAAACTAGCAACCCTCCAAAAACCCAAGTCCCTAGGAGGATTAGACGCACCAAATTTCACTCTGTATAGCCTGGCAAACCATCTCCAATATGTATACAAATGGATCCACCATAATCAATCTGATGTTATCTGGTTAGACTTAGAACAGACAATTTGCAATGACCTCCTGATTTCAGATCTACCATTTCTTACTCCAACAATCAAAAAACACCCCTGTTTCAAAGCCCCTACCATCTGTTCGAGTCTGACAGCCTGGTGGAAATTCCACAACATCACTAAGACCAAGCACTCACCCTCTAAGCTCACCCAGATTTGGAATAACCCAGATCTCACTTGCAACAAACAAACACTCAATTTCTGCACTTGGAAAGATAAAGGCATTACACACCTACAGCACTTGTTTACAAACAGCAAATTTTCTACATTTGCAGACTTGGTCCAGAATTTTGGCATCACCAACAAGCACTTCCTGCAATATCTACAGATTAAATCAACAATCATATCCACTATGAATACCCCAACACCCAATTTAGAACTCACTACACCCGTCCTAAATCTTATTAATATATCATCTTCAAAAAAGTTACTATCCAAAATCTATAAGCTATTGATACAAACTGACACCAGTATGAACCTACCATCTGCCAAATGGGATTTAGACCTCTCTATTTCCACAGATGCCAGTTTCTGGGCTCAAGTCTGCAAAAACACCTTTCTCATGACCAAAAATACAAACTTACAATTAATCCAATACAAAATTATCCACAGAACTCACCTCACGGGACACAAATTGTTTTGCATGGGCTTCTCAACAGACATCTGCCCCCACTGCACTCAAAACTGCCCGGACACCTATATTCACGCACTCTGGCACTGCACCCCCATAAAACAATTCTGGGAGAAGGTAACAGGTCTACTTTCCACTTTCTTTGGCTGCTGCATCCCAACCTCCCCATCACTCTGTCTGCTTGGAGATACCACATTATCCACACTATCCAACCTGAATCACTTTAATAGCAAAATCCTATTGGTTGCGCTAGCTGTCGCCAAGAAAACTATCCTCATGAACTGGAAAGCAAAGAACAAAATTCACATATCCGCCTGGAAAAACCTGTTACTAGACCACATTTCATTAGAAACCTCAAATATCCCGTATCATAACTTAACCTGGTCATCACTTTCCAAATTCTTACAGTCATGACTGTCCCTCTCCGCTCGAGACGTGGTGAGCCCCCCTCCACCCTTTTCGCCTTTTTTTTTTTTCTTCCCATCTAGACCCACTCCCCCAAGTATAATCAGTCTCCTCTGTACTGCTCTGGCCTCCAGGGGCCGGGGGGTGGGCTGACTTGTGTGGGGGGTCCTGGCCATGGTGGGGCCGCGGTGGGGCCTCTCCCCCGCTGCCTCTGCTACGGCCCACACCATCCCCTGGATTGGACCGGGCTTCCTCTGATCTGTGGGCCTCACTTTTTAATGCTCTACATCAGCCGACTCAGAAAAGTTCACACATTTCCACACAAGAACACAAACACTCCCACTATGTCAGGGCCGAGGTGGGGTGCTCGGTACAGGGGCCTGTAAAAGGGCCCAAATTAGCTTGCACCCCATTTCTTTTAATGCTATACATTTTAGAATAATATGCAATCCCAACTCATAGGAAGGGTGGTGGGGGGGGGGGCAGGGGGGAGTCTCCCCCTTTTCTCTACCCCCCCTCCTCTTTTTAATGCATTTAGACACCACATGAAACACATCATAGGGCCAGTGAGGCTCATGGATTGGTTGGGGCTTGGGCCCCTGTTCTGGTCGGGAGGGTGGGGGCTGGGGCCGGGGGTGGGGGTGGTCTGGGTGGCTCTGGCACACTCACACACATACATTCTAGTAACCCCCCCCCCCCCCCCCCCAACACACTCATACACATACACTCTAATAACCCCCCACCACCACCCACCACCACCTGGTTACATGTACCTAGCACTGTTTTGTTGAATGTCATGTCCTAGTTCATTATGTTGTATGTTCTCTGTTTGTAACACACTTCTTGGTTTTGTAATTGTATTTGTATTTTGTAAAAAAAAAAAAAAAAAGGTGACACAGGGTCGTGTGTGTGTGTGTGTGTGTGTGTGTGTGTGTGTGTGTGTCGAAGCTGAGACAATGGTGCTTTGTGTTCCCCGAGTTTACAGTGTGCAGGAAGTCAAACACACCAACAAAAGATCAAAGGAACACGGGGAGACGGGGGGTGTTAGGCTCTCTCTCTCTATCCCTCCCTCTCTCTCTCTCCCTCTCTCTCTCTATCCCTCCCTCTCTCCCTCTCTCTCTCTCTTTCTCTCTCTCCCTCCCTCTCTCTCTATCCCTCCCTCTCTTACTTTCTCTCTCTCTATCTCTCCCTCTGTCTATCCCTCCCTCTCTCTCTCTTTATCCCTCTCTTTCTCTCTCTCTCTCTATCCCTCTCTCTCTCTCTCCCCCTCTATCCCCCCTCTATCCGTCCCTTTCTCTCTCTCCACCTCTATCTCTCTCTCTCCACCTCTATCTCTCTCTGAGAGATATTCTCATCTGTAGGTGCTAAATAGAGAGAATGCAGGTGCTAAAAGTGTGTGTGTGTCTCTTTAGTGCAGGTGCTAAAAGTGTGTGTTTGTCTCTTTAGTGTGTGTGAGAATGCAGGTGCTAAAAGTGTGTGTTTGTCTCTTTAGTGTGTGTGAGACTGTGGGTGCTAAAAAGTCTGTTTGTTTGTGTTTGTGTGTGAGTGTGTATGTGTGTGTGTGTGTGTGTGTGTGTGTTGCGGTTTGGAGGGTTGGAAATAAAACAGGAAATGGCTCAGACACTTCACCTCGTGCTGAAGAAGACACACGTGTGTGTCTGTGTGTGTGTGTGTGTGTGTGTGTGTGTCTGTGTGTGTGTGTGTCTGTGTGTGTGTGTCTGTGCATGTATGAGTAT
>CM059287.1:760398-762898 GCA_030347295.1 Setipinna tenuifilis | reverse complement strand
CAGAAAGATGTTTTATTTTTTTGCTTTTGTTTATTTTTTTAATGTTTTATTTATGTTCTTTTGTTTTTTTGTTTTATTTCAGTGTTTTATAATTTTATTTTGTGCGTAAGTGCACAAATTTTTTTAGACTTTAAAAGTTTTTATTTTCCACTAATGTTCTTTTTATTTGAAAGAGTTTGTTTTGTTTTCGTTGTTTTATAGCGGACCTTATTAAGCTGTGCACGGGCCGCCTGGCTCGGTACCGAACCTTGACGGACAGCATCACCACCCAATCACAATTCAGTTTCTACTTCCTGTCTAAGTCCCGCCTCGCATCTGACAGACGCGCGCTGTCGTTGCTTTTTCCCTTCGCTGTGGTGCAGGTCTGATGGCAACTCCTGTATCAAACTTAGCATTTCTATTTTACTTATGTAACTGAGAAATAAAAGGTTTTATACCAGGCTCAACATTTGTGCATCTTGGCTTTGTGTGTGTGTGTGTGTGTGTGTGTGTGTGTGTGTGTGTGGCTCCCCAGACTCCCAGTTCAAATCAGGTCCCAGTTCCTCGCACCGTCAGTGGCGTAGTGAGACCTATGAGTCAGACTGAACATCATGTCAGCAAATGGGTTCCTCACTCCCACACAGCTGAGCCTGAGGCACGGGTTAGACCACTGATTCCAGTAATACATTATAAAATATTCATTACAATATAATTGTATAAATACTGTGTGTGTGTTTGAGAGAGAGAGTTCTTTGAATCTTTGAAAGGGTGCTTCCTGGCCATTATAATTATACAAATAACATGACATACTGTATGTATGTATATGTGTATATATATATATGTATATATATATATATATGTATATGTATGTATGTGTATATATATATGTATGTGTATATATATATATATATATATATGATGTAAAGTAGGTGCCTACTTTACATTGTAAAAGTGTTATATCTTTAATATCTTTAGACTTCTCCCATTAAATGATATAATAAAAAAAAAGTACAAAAATGTTAGGGGGTGTACTCACTTTTGTGACATATTGTATATGTGTGTGTGTGTAATACAAGATCCCTGGAACATCGGAAGGGGTCAGATACTTTATCTGATCATTTAACTATAGTTACTCTATTCATGCACTTTGGTCAGCTTCTGCTGTGTGATATGTGCTATATAAATCAAGTGAACCTGAACTTGTAGCCTACATACGAGGACGTGTTTGAACGGGTCCTTCCTGGCCAAGCCAAGCCGCCCTGGATAAAGTCTATAACTGAAATCTATTTGTTTAAAACAAAATGTTCCGAGTCATGTGTTGGGGCAGGAGACTTCTGATTGGTTGTCTAACTTTTGTGTCACCGTCGCAGCCCGATGACGTCACGATACGTGATGTAAACAGCAGTTTGAACTGAATGAGTCAACTGTTAGTGACAACTGTACTGTGTTGTAGCAGAGATGATGGATGTATAGATTGACGTAAAGCACAGTCTCTACCACTGGTCGCAGGTTCAGACATCACAATCTGCTTGACTTTAATTCACATGATATTTTCACACGTCGATGTCATGGTTAAGGAACTCTGAACGGTATCAGCTTGTATCTTGCTAACGTTAGTTAGCAACAGCCAGTCGAACAGTAACGTTAGTTTGGCGATGCAATCAGACCTGACAATCATTGACTTTGTGCTCTCCGGTTTGGACGTCGAAAAGGACAAGGGTCGCGTTCACTCAGACAACACGCATCCTGCGGTGATGAAACGGCTCGTTTGTTCCGAGTAAGGAGCTTGTGTGAGCCCGAAGAGAAGGAGCAGGCGCCCGGACCGGTAGACCAGCTAGGGCGGGGGGCCACGGGCTCTGCCTCGGCACGATAAGGCAAACCGTCTGTGAGGGGAGGTGGGTTTTGGTGCCTTAGCTGCCTCAGAGACGCGGGTGGTATTCCACATGTTAGTGAGGCTGCAGTGAGCGGAGTTGCTAACGGATAACTGACATCAGAGCGGCAGCTTTGTCCAGTTCTCTTATGTACAGTCTATGGCTTTCACAGGAGGGCGGCGGACAGGACAGGACAGGCGATGTCTGGGCCGGACAGCTCCGTGGTGGAGGCGGAGGCGGAAGAGAAGGGCGGCAAGGCGGGTGAGGAGGGCTGGGAGCCGGCATCCAGCGGCCCGGAGCTGGACTATCACGACACCCCCCCTCTGGATGACCTGCGGTGAGTTTGTGTTGCCCGTTCCTGAACAGTCGTTTGTCCTTCTCCAGCAGACCCGGCGCTAAAACACGAACACAACACTGTGACCGTGTTCTGATGATAACCTCCTAATGAGCAGGGGTCTAGTGCCAGCTGGGTTTTGCTATTTTTAATGGGAAACGTCATGACGCCAGCTGGGTTTTGCTATTTTTAATGGGAAACGTCATGACGCACACGGCCGTCATTAGTGGGGGTACGCCCCCCTCCGCCGGTACAGCAGACGCCACAGCAGCCCAGATGGAAAGAAAAATAAATAAATAAAATAAACGTATTATGG
>CM059287.1:748710-756210 GCA_030347295.1 Setipinna tenuifilis | reverse complement strand
CAGTAATCGAGCCGCGAGGTGATTGATGCCTGTATTAGCAATTGAGCAGCATATTGGGTCAGGTACGGTCTGATTTTTCTAATATTGTATAATGCATAGCGACATGATCTCGCTACGGAAGAAATGTGATCGGAGACAGATAGACGGTCGTCTAACGTGACACCTAGGTTTCTAGCCACGTTGTTCGGGGCAACAGTGACATCGCCAATATTCAGGGTGATGTCGTGGCAGATTGACTCATGGGCAGGGATGACCAGGAGTTCGGTTTTAGACAGATTAAGCTGGAGATGATGATCTCTCATCCAGGAGGATAGGTCAGAGAGACAGGCGGAGATGCGTGTGGAGACCGTGGTATCGTCTGGTTGGAACGACAGGTACAGCTGTGTGTCGTCGGCATAGCAGTGGTAGGAGAAGCCATGTGAGCGGATCACATGAGACAGCGAGGTGGTGTAGATAGCAAACAGAAGGGGGCCCAGAACTGACCCCTGGGGAACCCCTGTGGAGAGGGTGTGAGTCGATGACAGGCGTCCTTGCCAGGCCACATTAAAGGAGCGCCCGGTGAGGTAATAAAATGTACCATATTATCAGTGGGTGTGTGTGTCCATGTGTGTGTGTTAATGCGTGCGTGTGTGTGCTTGCATGTGTGCATGTGTGTGAGTGTGTATGTGTGTGTGAGTGTGCGTGTGTGTTTATGTGAGTATGAGTCTGTGATGCCGCAACTCGGCGTCATGTCATCACGTGGCAAACTAGGAAGCAGCCTGGCCATTTTAAAAACTTTCCCCGCTACAGAATGAATATGTGTAGATATGCTGCCTTGAAAACAAAGGTTGTAACGTCCTGAATGATGTCTAAATCTACGGTAACATTCTGCCATCCATCATACTCTTCCGACAGTTAGTAACATTTTCTACGATGTTTGGTGAGTGCACGCGCTAACATTGTACCAATGTTACGTTAGGTTTAAACATTCATCATTCTCACAACAAACAGTCTCAGACATGATTTAGGTACGCAGTAAAACAACTTTATTCTGTGCTAAACATCTTTGACATGGTATAACATCAGCAATCTTGTTTAAAAACGTACTTGTTCGCCAGCGTAGTTTCAGGATGTGTAAAGGGAGCGCGCACCTTCACTGCCTGTTTTTTATGCTGAAGCTCCTTGTGTCGGGCACGTTCGCGTTCACGAGCGGTGCGCGTCCTAGGCATTGGTAGAGCCCGACTGGCATTATTTCGTGCATGTTGTACTTTTATTCATTGAGTGTTCACTCATAATGTGCAATTATGTTACCTGTGTAAGGTAAATATGTTTATGTAGTATTATGGAGGTGCATTTGTTTGATTATGTTTATAATGCTTGTTTTTACCCCCGTCTCACCTGAGTAAGTGGAATGGTCCACTGGAGGCGCGGTAATTGACTCTGTAAAAGAGCTGTAGGATTCAGTTGTAAAAAGGCTAGTGATGTGTATACACCTGTTGCATGGTAAGCCTCTATCTCAGTGTTTGAGATTTTGCTTTGTGCTATTGTTAGCAGTATTTTGTTTTGCCTTAATTACCCTTTTGATTTAGTTGCCTTTTTGCAATTCTTTTTGTTTGTTTTGACCCTCGTGTCGTTGTTTATTTTTCTATTTTTGGTATATATTCGCACTGTATATATTTGCACTGGGTGACCCCTGGCTGGGAGTTAAATAAATCTCCCTCTCAACCAAAGTTCCTGTGTCTGCGTCTGCCTCAAAAGACCTCCTGTCACGGTACCCTACGACAGAGTCTGAGTGTGTGTGTGTGTGTGTGTCTGTGTGAGTGTGTGTGTCTGTGTGTGAGTGTGTGCGTGTGAGTGTGTGTGTGTGCGTGTGTCTGTGTGCATTTGTGTGCATGTGTGTGTGCATGTGTGTGAGTGTGTGTGTGTGTGTGTGTGTGTGTGTGTGTGTGTGTGTGTGTGTGTGTGTGTGTGTGTGTGTGTGTAGATGCGTCGCGTGTGCTCCCTGAGTTCCCTGAGCTGGATCTGCAGGGTAAAGCTCTCCTCTCATGTGTGTGTGTGTGTGTGTGTGTGCATGTGTACATATGTGTGTGTGTGTGTGTGTGTGTGTGTGTGTGTGTGTGTGTGTGTGTGTGTGTGTAGATGTGTCGCGTGTGCTGCCTGAGTTTCCTGAGCTGGATCTGCAGGGTAAATCTCTCCCATGTGTGTGTGTGTGTGTGTGTGTGTGTGTGTGTGTGTGTGTGTAGATGCGTCGCGTGTGCTCCCTGAGTTTCCTGAGCTGGATCTGCAGGGTAAATCTCTCCCAGAGGCCGTGCACATGGAACACATACGCAGCTTCCAGCTACTCTACAGGGAACACTGCGAGGTACTGTGTGTGTGTGTGTGTGTGTGTGTGTGTGTGTGTGTTTGCATCTGAAGCTTCCAGCTGCTCTACACTGAACACTGCGAAGTACTGTGTGTGTGTGTGTGTGTGTGTATGTGTGTGTGTGTATGTGTGTGTGTGTATGTGTGTGTGTGTGTGCTGACTGAGGCCACGGCTGATATGACTGTGTGTGTGTGTGCTAAGATGTGTGTGTGCTAAGGTGTGTATCAGCTGTGAGGTGTGTGTGTGTGTACATTTGTTTTTATATATCTGTGTATGTAAACGTCTCTTTGTGTGTGTCTGTGTGTATATGGGTGTATGTATGTGTGTGTGTGTCTGTGTGTATATGGGTGTATGTATGTATGTGTGTGTGTGTCTGTGTGTATATGGGTGTATGTATGTGTGTGTGTCTGTGTGTCTGTGTGTATATGGTTGTATGTATGTGTATGTGTGTGTGTGTCTGTGTGTATATGGGTGTATGTATGTGTGTGTGTGTCTGTGTGTATATGGGTGTATGTATGTGTGTATGTGTGTGTGTGTCTGTGTGTATATGGGTGTATGTATGTGTGTGTGTGTCTTTGTGTATATGGGTGTATGTATGTGTGTGTGTGTTTGTGTCCGTGTCCATGTCTATGCGTGTATGTGTTTGTGTGTGTGCTTGTGTGTCCATGTCCGTATGTGTGTATGTGTATGTGTGTATGTGTGTGTGTGTGTGTGTGTGTGTGTCTATGTCCCTGTGTGTGTCCGCCTGTGTGTGTGTGTGTGTGTCTATGTCTGTGTGTGTGTGTGTGTTCATGTCCGTGTGTGTGTCCATGTCCGTGTGTGTGTGTGTGTGTGTGTGTGTGTGTGTGTGTAGGCTATCCTGGATGTGATGGTGAATCTGCAGTTCACCCTGGTGGAGACGCTGTGGAAAACCTTCTGGAGGTTCAGCGAAAACCAGGCCACGGACATGTGAGCTAACACACACACACACACACACGGACACACACACATGGACACAGGCCCCCTCGCCGTGTGAGCAAACACACACACACACACACACACACACACACACACACACACCCACGGACACAGGCCCCCTCGCCGTGTGAGCAAACACACACACACACTCACACACACACACACACACACACACACTCACACACATGGACACAGGCCCCCTCGCCGTGTGAGCAATATGTGTATGTGCATGTGTATGTGTATGTGCAGACCCATACCCAGTAAGCACATACACACACACACACACACTCACACACACGGACATACACACACACTCACACACACACACACGGACACAGGCCCCCTCGCCGTGTGAGCAAACACACACACACACACACTCACATACAATCACACTGACACACACTCACACACTTGTGTGTGTGTGTGTATGTGTATGTGTGTATGTGTGTGTGTGTGTATGTGTATGTGTGTGTGTGTATGTGTGTGTATGTGTGTGTGTGTGTGTGTATGTGTGTGTGTTGTATATGTGTGTGTGTGTGACTAAAACCAACACTGTTTCAGATCAAGACTCTTTGTCAGATCAGCATTTTAATTAGTGTTAATTTGAGACAGTGTTAATTTGAGACAGTGTTGATGTTATACACAGTGTTGGATTAGAAGATGAATGATTTTATTCAGTGTTAGTTTGAGCCAGTGCTGATTTCAGACTGCATGTTTGTGATAGTGTTTATTAAAGGCAGTGTTGAGTTAAAAGTCTTTATTTATTCCTTTAGCCCCAGTGTTGATTACAGATAGTGTTGATACCTGCTGCTGAGTTGTTTGGTGTTTAATCTCATGTTGTGTGTGTGTGTGTGTGTGTGTGTGTTGTATGTACGTGTCTGTGTATGTGTGTGTGTGTGTGTGTGTGTGTGTGTGTTGTATGTATGTGTGAATATGTGTCTATGTATGTGTGTGTGTGTTGTATATGTATGTGTGTGTTGTATATGTATGTGTGTGTATGTGTGTGTGTGTATGTCTTGTGTGTGTATATGTGTGTGTGTGTGTGTATGTCTTGTGTGTTGTATATGTATGTGTGTGTGTGTTGTATATGTGTGTGTGTGTTGTATATGTATGTGTGTATGTCTTGTGTGAGTGTGTGTGTGTGTGTGTGTGTGTGTAGGCATGACGAGTCGGAGCGGAGGCTGCCTAAGGCGTGTCTGGTGCTGCTGTGTAAGTTTGAGCCGGTGGTGCGCTGGAGCCGCGACTGTGACAACACACTCTACCAGGCCCTCGTGGAGATCCTCATCCCAGACGTGCTCAGACCCATACCCAGTAAGCACACACACACACACACACACACACACACACACACACACACACTCTACCAGGCCCTCGTGGAGATCCTCATCCCAGACGTGCTCAGACCCATACCCAGTAAGCACACACACACACACACACACACACACACACACACTCTACCAGGCCCTAGTGGAGATCCTCATACCAGACGTGCTCAGACCCATACCCAGTAAGCACACACACACACACACACACACACACACACACACACACACACACACACTCTACCAGGCCCTCGTGGAGATCCTCATACCAGACGTGCTCAGACCCATACCCAGTAAGCACACACACACACACACACACACACACACACACACACACACACACTCTACCAGGCCCTCGTGGAGATCCTCATACCAGACGTGCTCAGACCCATACCCAGTAAGCACACACACACACACACACACACACACACACACACACACACACACACACACTCTACCAGGCCCTCGTGGAGATCCTCATACCAGACGTGCTCAGACCCATACCCAGTAAGCACACACACACACACACACACACACACACACACTCTACCAGGCCCTCGTGGAGATCCTCATCCCAGACGTGCTCAGACCCATACCCAGTAAGCACACACACACACACACACACACACACACACACACACACACACACACACACTCTACCAGGCCCTAGTGGAGATCCTCATCGCAGACGTGCTCAGACCCATACCCAGTAAGCACACACACACACACACACACACACACACACACACACACACTCTACCAGGCCCTAGTGGAGATCCTCATCCCAGACATGCTCAGACCCATACCCAGTAAGCACACACACACACACACACACACACACACACTCTACCAGGCCATCCATAACTTTGGTTGTGTGTGTGTGTGTAGGTGCCTTAACCCAGGCCATCCGTAACTATGGTTATGTGTGTGTGTGTGTGTGTTTGTGTGTGTGTGTGTGTGTGTGTGTAGGTGCCTTAACCCAGGCCATCTGTAACTATGGTTATGTGTGTGTGTGTGTGTGTGTGTGTAGGTGCCTTAACCCAGGCCATCCGTAACTATGCCAAGAGTCTGGACAGCTGGTTGACCAACGCCATGGTCAGCGTGCCCGAGGAGATGGTCCGTATCAAGGTCTGTGTGTGTGTGTGTGTGTGTGTGTGTGTGTGTGTGTGTGTGTGTCCATGGTCAGCGTGCCCGAGGAGATGGTCCACATCAAGGTCTGATGTCACTTCCTCTCTGTATGTGTGTGTGTGTGTGTCCATGTCCGTGTGTGTGTGTGCGTGTGTGTGTGTGTGTCCATGTCCGTGTGTGTGTGTGTGTGTGTGTGTGTGTGTCCATGTCCGTGTGTGTGTGAGATGGTCCGCATCAAGGTCTGATGTCACTTCCTCTGTGTATGTATGTGTGTGTGTGTGTGTGTGTGTGTGTAGGTGACGTGTGCAGGTGCGTTTGCTCAGACGTTGCGTAGGTACACATCTCTGAACCATCTGGCCCAGGCTGCTCGAGCGGTGCTGCAGAACACGGCCCAGATCAACCAGATGCTCTCCGACCTCAACAGAGTCGACTTCGCCAACGTGCAGGTCTGTGTGTGTGTGTGTGTGTGTGCAGCTGTGTGTGCAGCTGTGTGTGTGTGTGTGTGTGTGTGTGTGTGTGTGAAGCTGTGTGTGTGCAGCTGTGTGTGTGGGCTTGCACTGGCATAGTTGTGAGGTCCAAATGTCCTCACTATAATAGGAAAACTAAAAAAACACTGACTAGTGAGGTCATTTCAAAGGACCTCACTACTCTCAGCAGTATTTTTCTTGGTCATTTTGTTGTTATTGAAAAAAGTAAAAGTGCAAAAACATTTCTTTACTGACAGGTTGTGGTTAGCGATTGTTTTGGTCTGGGCACAGTTAAGCATTCTTTAGTTAGTTATGAATGGTAGTCAATGAAGGACCTCACTATGATACAAGAGAAAGTATGTGTGTGTGTGTTTGTGTGTGTGTGTGCAGCTGTGTGTGATTTAATTTCTGCCCTCACTTCATAGTGTAACTATAACAGGCTGAGATGTTACTTTATCTGGTCTCAGGACAGGGGTAGTCTAGGGGCAGGTGAATATCCTGGTCTCAGGGCAGAAGTTGTCTAGGGGCAGGTGTCCTGGTCTCAGGGCAGAAGTTGTCTAGGGGTAGGTGAATGTTCTGGTCTCAGGGCAGAAGTTGTCTAGGGGCAGGTGAATGTTCTGGTCTCAGGGCAGAAGTTGTCTAGGGGCAGGTGAATATCCTGGTCTCAGGGCAGGGGTAGTTTAGGGGCAGGAGAATGTTCTGGTCTGAGGGCAGAAGTTTTGGGGTAGGTGAATGTTCTTGTCTCAGGGCAGGGGTAGTCTAGGGGCAGGAGAATGTTCTGATTTCAGGGTAGGGGTTGTTGTGTGGGATGTTCCTCGTGGCTGTTTAGACTCCTCTGGTCCAGAGGCCTTCGGTTCCAACAGTTCTGTCCTGAGCACGACCAATCACAAACATCTCTGCCTTCAGGACAACTTTGAGTAAAGTAAATTCCCACCTGTGTGTGTTTGTGTGTGTGTGTGTGTGTAGGAGCAGGCCTCATAGATGTGTAGGTCCAGAGACTACAACAGGACTTCAAGCTCACTATGTGTGTGTGTGTGTGTGTGTGTGTGTGTGTGTGTGTGTGTGTGTGTGTGTAGGAGCAGGCTTCGTGGGTGTGTAGGTCCAGAGACTAAAACAGGACTTCAAGCTCACTATGTGTGTGTGTGTGTGTGTGTGTGTGTGTGTGTGTGTGTGTGTGTAGGAGCAGGCCTCGTGGGTGTGTCGGTGTGAGGATCGTGTAGTGCAGAGGTTGGAGCAGGACTTTAAGCTGACTCTGTGTGTGTGTGTGTGTGTGTGTGTGTGTGTG
>CM059287.1:704096-709096 GCA_030347295.1 Setipinna tenuifilis | reverse complement strand
CTCACACACTATCATGGTTTTACAGTTTTTTTCAACCTTTTACACACGTTTTCAAAACTCTGTGGTTTTCTCAAAACTCTACACACAAATTTAACTATTGTTCACACAAAATGCAAAAAGTCCCCTGTCTTTTGCAAAATGAAACACAGTATTCAAAATATTCTAAACACGTCTCAAAAGCAAGCATTTGTCTCATGCTATAAACACATTTTCCATAGCCTTACATACCTGTGTATATCATTTACACACTATTGGTCTAAATCTAAGACACTTTTGTTTTTATGGATGTTTTGATATATTGCCATACAAGAGTGAAAATATGGTAGTATGCAAGTGGAAATCAACACAAACAATTTTGGAACAAAAAATATTTACTGTAATTTTCTAAATAAATAGATACACAGTACATACTGAGACGAGACAACATTTCACCTGCAGCAATTGGAGAAATGTTTAGTATGGAGACAGGTTGACGATAGAGAAATGGGTGTTCAGTAAAGCAGTTATTGTTTGTACATACAAGGACCGAGTTTAAAGCACTGATGAATTAGTGTGGCATTTTGAGTGGTTGTGTTTGAAAAAGGAAATCATGTTACTTCCTGTTAGATTTCTGTGTGTTAAGTAGAGATTTGTGTGTATTGATTTGAAACAAGTGAATAGCTAAATTGAAAACTGTGTCAAGGCTGAGAATGTGTGTATGGGTTTGATGATTTGATGTGGAGTTGATGTTTGAGTGAAAGGCGTTAGAAATTGTGTTCTATATAAAGATTTTGTGTGTAAGCAGTTGAAAAAAACTGTAAATAGGCCATTTAATATAGGCCTATTTTACAGGCTTTGTCTTGCTTGTCTCAAGTCTTTAACATTAACTGCAAAACCTATGGTTCTCTCTTTACATGAAATGTCTTTAACGTGGTTAAGACTTTGTGCCTTTGTGTGAAATCTTCTTTTTTACACGTTTTCCACTTAATTCAGTTAGAAATGGCTTTCCTCTGTAGATGACTGTAATGTTGTGTGTGTGTGTGTGTGTGTGTGCGTGTGTGTGTGTGTTTAACACTTCCCAAAAGATTTATCTGTGTGTGTGTGTTTAACTCTTCCCAAAATATTTATCTGTGTGTGTGTGTGTGTGTGTGTGTTTAACTCTTCCCAAAGGATTCATCTTTAGGATACATTTGGGGACAAAAACGAGAGCTTACACCACTATATTGCGTGTGTGTTTGAATTACACAGCATGTGTGAGTGTGTGTGTGTGTGTGTGTGTGTGTGTGTGTGTGTGTAAGGCCACATGGCCAGCCTAAGTTGCCTGAGTGAAAGTGTGTGTGTGTGTGTGTGTGTGTGTGTGTGTGTGGGATGTATGGCCAGTTCAGGGCCCAGATTAGGAGCAAAGTGTTCCGGATTACCCTGTGTGTGTGTGTGTGTGTGTGTGTGTTTCCATGTGCAGGGTGTAGAGACCATAACTAGTGCCTAGCTCCACATATACACAGCCTTGTGTACAATTCAGTGTGTGTGTGTGTGTGTGTGTGTGTGTGTGTGTGTGTCTTCGTGTCCATTTATGTGGTTCTGTGTTCAGCTCCTTCAGATTGACTATTAGACAATCAGGGCTCTAGTGTGTGTGTGTGTGTGTGTGTGAGTGAGGGGTTGGACTTCAGCTGCTGATGACATCTGGAGGCGGATTCTCTGCCCGTTGCTTCAAACTAACACTCTTATCCTGATCCCTGCTATACACACACACACACACACACATCCTCACGGTATAAACATTGCCCACAACATCACCCTGTCAAACACAAAGCTTTTCTTTCTGGATTTGAAACACAGACACACACACACATACACACGCGCGCGCACACACACACACACACAAACATGCACACACACATACACTCAGGTCAATGTCAGTAGATTAGTGTGTTTGAGATGTGCTTTTATTAAACAAAACCATACACACACTGACTGACATGACACACACACACACACACACACACACACACACACACACACATTGAAGGCTAGTACCGTACTTACAGTGGGTAGGAAGGTTTTGTGATGTGTATGGCAAATTTTAAAATCATTTTGTACATCGCACAATATAACATAATGATATATAAAGAAACATTAAATACAATATAAACATTTCTTCAATGGGGACACACACACACACACACATTTACTTATTTATTTAGATTGACAGATATACACGTATCATGGCACAATCCAAATTTGGCTTAAAGGAGTCCCACACGGCACTAAAATGTTCTGTTCATGACATCCTAAGGATAAAGGTGGCACCTGCGTTTCCAGATGAAGAGGCTTCCAATTATAGAAGACACTGAGCAGAATTTGGTTAATTGTTTTGCCTTTCTTTTTGGCAGTCCACAGATCTGTAGACCACGCATACACATTTTATGTACATGGCCCAGACTACCAAAAATGAGCACAATTACTTTACAAGAATAATGGCAGTTATTTAAAGCAGTGCATAATGGTTGATATTTCAGTAATTTCGATGAGTAGCAGGTATGCATATATGAATCAAATGAGCATCCAATTTCTAAAATAATAACCGATCTATTGTTTTCATTGATTAATGTGAGATCAGGCGAATTTGGAGAGTGATGGATAGCATCTTCCAGTGTGGCGCACTGATCATGTGTCAAAACAAACCATTCTGTTTTTAAAGTCGTGGCATGAATAGATGTAAAATTGTCCATTCTGCGCAGCTCTTGCTGCGTTAGTGCTACTATGCGGTCATGACGCGCGATGTACAATCCTTTATAGGCGGCGCAGCCGTTTAATACATGTGCCATGGTCTCTCGTTGTTGGTCGCGGTGCATCATGCAGAACGGATCATGCTGCGTTGGGTACCACAGAGACAAGTTGGCTTTAGTCGGTAACACTTGTAGACGCGCTTTGATGGTGAATTTTTGTATGTCGTCGTGCAAGGCTGTATTTCGCATGAACGAATGGGAGACACTATGCATGGCGTAGGGCAGGCAAGCTAATTTTCCTTGAAGGCGTAGCCCTGTCCAGTGCTGACTCGCGCGTAGTTGAAAAAGTCCAAGTATTGTCCTTCTGCAGTTCTCTGTGTTCAGATGCTGCACGTCACCATTTAATGTGATGGTTGCGTCGACATAAATTGTTGGGTCCTTAACTATTTTGTCATCTGTTCTGACTGGATGGCCTGATATGTTTTTCCAGCACAACTTTACATTTGCGCTATTGCATATGTCATTCAGGTCCATCCAGTCAGAACGTACACCAAAGCCTTGTGCATTTGTCTCGAGTTTTCCATTGGGTTTTTTTGCGAAACCAAGAAAGCTGTCCTCCTCCGTGGCTGCACAGGGGACGTTGCGTTTTCTAAGGTGCAGCAATAATGATGCCCGTGCTAGCTCACGCACGGACGGGTCGTCATTGTTCAGCATTCCCAGTAGATGGCAAAGTCTAGAGGCTATATACACCCACTCTATTTGAGGGACCCCCAACCCTCCTTCACCGGCTTTATGGAACAGTATGTCTCTTGTGGAGTGTGAGTTTAGTCCAAACCAGCGCCTTACCAGAGACACAGTCTTGTTGTTCAGCTGAGTTAAGATGCATTTGGGGATATGAATGTTAGCAAAAAGGTGTTGTACCTTTGATAGAGCGACGTCTCGTATTGCCTCTAGTTTCATGGGAATTGGAAGTGGTGAGGAATCTATCAGGTCTAGTCTGGTGTTATACTCATTAGCCAGTTCTTGAACTTGTTCTCCCCATTCACCCGCAACATTAAAGTGGTGGCCAAGGTAGCAGTACGTTTCGTGACGTGAGTAAACTCTAATTGTATCGCCCATGATGTTAAAGGAAGGCGGTTTGTCCTTTTTGGCATGGTACCACCTGTTGCCCCCACTTCGTCTTTCATAAAACGTTGCGCACTTGGTGTTTTTTACCTCCAGCCGTGACCAGCTTAGGAATTTGTCAGTGTGAGAGAGCATGGTTTTAATCACCCCCTCATCTCTGGATGCCACTTGTACATCGTCTGCATAGGCCTGTACAGGGTTTGGAGATCTAATGTGCGCGGGAGCGCAGAGGCACAGCCACTTTACCCAGTGGTTGAGCGCAAGGATGAAGTTAATTGCGCTCCATGGACAGCCCGTTTTAATGCCCTTTTTTAATTCAATTGTATTGGTTAATCTATCTGCACAGATAACCTGGAAATAAGAATCACTGTAAATGTCTTTGATGATATTAATGAACGGTCTAGCCATGTTTATTTCGGTAAGTGTGTCCATCATAACGGTGTGTGACAATGATCCAAAAGCATCGCGGAAGTCTAGAAAGACCGCATAGAAGCGGGCAGATTCATGTTTGAAGTCATCGATCGCTGTTTTTAGGCAGAATACATGTTCATTCATGCCCTGTCGATTTATGTACGCCTTTTGTTTTTCTGAGAGAATGCCAGTGTCAGTGAGCCATGGGAGAACACGATTCAGGATGCACTTCATGAAAACTTTGTAAGTGGCGGGGAGTAGGGAAATGTCTCTCCACGTCGTTGGGTCGTCAGGTATGTTATCTTTCTTGGGAATTCTATGAATTAGAGCTCCCTTCCAAGTGTGTGGTATTTTTTCGTTTATCATGCAAACATTAAATATCTGCGTCAAAACAGCAACTGTCCATGACTTAGTGCGTTTTAGAGTTTCATACACAACGCCATCCAGGCCACTTGCCTTGTTGTTAGGAAGGCTTTCTACCACTTTTAATACCTCTTGAGATGTAAAGAGTGAAGTATTTGGGGCCTCCGTAGGAAGATTTAAATCCAATTCATCGTGCCAAGGCGGTGCATCTTCACTTATGCGGTCGTGAGTGCCGTCTACCTGGTTTTTCCGATAGTAGTAGTCGTACACTTGCTCTACATCACAAATGCTTGGCGGTGGGCTTAGATATGTGCTATTATTGAGGACAATTCTGATAGCTTTACTTCTGTTGTTAGTCCAAAGGTAAGCAAGTGCATCTCGGCCTACCTTTTCCGG
>CM059287.1:665308-680308 GCA_030347295.1 Setipinna tenuifilis | reverse complement strand
ACATTTACACACACACACTTGCACACACATACACATTTACACACACACATATTTACACACACACTTGCACACACACACACACACACATTTACACACACACCTGGACACACACACACACATTTACACACACACTTGCGCACACACACACACACATTTACACACACACTTGCACACACACACACACTTTCCATTGCCACAAACACACACAATACACATTAACACCCCCCCCCACACACACACACACACACACAAACACACACACACACACACGGAAGAGGTCTGTAAACAAACAGGAGGAAATGAGGCTTTCTAAGTACCCTTTAGGTAATGAACCAGATCACACCCAGATCACTCTCTCCTCTCCTTCTCTCTCTCCTCCTCCTCCCTACCCTTCCTCTCCTCCCTCTCTTCCTCCTCTCTCCTCTCTCCCCCCTACCCTCTCCTCTCCTTCTCTCTCTCCTCCTCTCTTCTCCGCTCCTCCTCTCTCCTCTCTCTTCTCCTCCCCTACCCTCTCCCCTCCTCTCCTCTCCTCCTCTCTCCTCTCCTCTCTTCTCCTCTCCCCTCCCCTACCCTCTCCTCTCCTTCTCACTCTCCTCCTCTCTTCTCCTCTCCCCTCCCCTACCCTCTCCTCTCCTCCTCTCTCCTCCTCCCCTCCCCACCTCTCCTCCCCTCTCCTCTCCTCTCTTCTCCTCCCCTCCCCTACCCTGTCCCTCTGTAGTATTGTGGGTCATTCTGAGCCCTACACTAAGCTGTGCTGTAAGGGCTTCTCTCTCACACACACACACACACACAAACACACACACAGACCACAGACACACACAAACACACACACACACACACACACTAAGCTGTGCTGTGCTCTGTCTCCTGTAGTATTGTGGGTCACTCTGAGCCCTACACTAAGCTATGCTGTAAGGGTTTCTCACACACACACACACACACACACACACACACACACACACACACACACACACACACACACACACACTAAGCTGTGCTGTCTCTGTCTCCTGTAGTATCGTGGGTCACTCTGAGCCCTACACTAAGCTATGCTGTAAGGGTTTCTCACACACACACACACACACACACACACACACACACACACACACACACACACACACACACACTAAGCTGTGCTGTCTCTGTCTCCTGTAGTATCGTGGGTCACTCTGAGCCCTACACTAAGCTGTGCTGTAAGGGTTTCTGCATCGACATCCTGAAGAAGCTGTCTCGCAACATCAAGTTCTCGTACGACCTGTACCTCGTCACCAACGGCAAACACGGGAAACTGGTGCGCGGCGTTTGGAACGGCATGATCGGAGAGGTGAGGACACACACACACACACACACACACACACACACACACACACACACACACACACACACACATACGACCTGTACCTCGTCACCAACGGCAAACACGGGAAACTGGTGCGCGGCGTTTGGAACGGCATGATCGGAGAGGTGAGGACACACACACACACACACACACACACACACACATACGGCATGATCGGAGAGGTAAGGACACACACTGTGTGTGTGTGTGTGTGTGTGTGTGTGTGTGTGGGGGGGGGGGGGGGGGGGGGGGTGTGCTTGCCTGTGTGTGTGTGTGTGTGTTCCTACCTGAGATGTGTACAAAGGTCTTTTAACTTTAGTCTGGTTTCTAACCCACACAAAGACAGAGATGCAATCATTAAATCATTAATTAGATGCTATCACTCTCTCTCACACACACACACACCCACACACACACACACACACACACACACTCACACCACTCGTCACTCATCTCCTGTGTGTGTGTGTGTGTGTGTGTGTGTGTGTGTGTGTGTGTGTGTGTTTTGGTGATATCCCGGCCTAGTCCAGATTAGTGATGGGGTTCTACTCAGATAACCCCATATCTGCCCCCCTGCATGACCAATTTTCACACAGGAAGTGATGTCAGATAACCCCAAGTGCCCGACAGATGTCTCAAACAGGAACAGGAAGTGACATCAGATAACCCCCCACTGTCCTGCACAGGAAGCAGAGATGCTCTTTAAAGGATCATTTGCATCTTCCTGGGAAAGGACAACCGATCTGTGCAGAGCAGACGCTAACAGCTAAACACTGCAGTCCCTATGGGAGGGATGCTAAGCTAATGACTGCAGTCCCTATGGGAGGGATGCTAAGCTAATGACTGCAGTCCCTATGGGTGGGATGCTATTAGCTAAACACTGCAGTCTTAATGGGAGGGATGCTACTAGCTAAATACTGCAGTCTTAATGGGAGAGGAAGCTAATGTTAATGACTGCAGTGCCTATGGAAGAGAGACTTGTTATTGTTTTCACACGAGTCGTACAGTAACTATCACTAACGAACAGCAGCACAGTAACTATCACTAATGAAGGTTTGTAGTCATGTGACCTCCTTAGTCTTCATCCTCAGCACTGTTTCCACTTACACTGAGATGCCTGCATGCACCTCCACCCACCTCCATCCATCCACCTATTCATCCATCCATCCTTTCATCCATCCTTCTATCTATCTATCCATTCATCCATCCATCCACCTATTCATCCATCCATCCATCCACCCATCTATCTATCCATCCCTCCATCCATCCCTCCATCCATCCCTCCATCCATCCATCATTCCCTCCATCCATCCATCCATGTGTGTGTATGTATGTGTGTGTATGTGTGTGTGTGCGTGTGTGTGCGTGTGTATGTGTGTGCGTGTGTGTGTGTGTGTGTTATCTGTGCAGCTTATTCTGTCAGATAGACAGAGTGCTGTGTTTCTAATGTCACACAGAGTAGCATGCCATCCATCACACACTTCCAGACCTAAATGTCTCCCCCGTGTGTGTGTGTGTGCGTGTGTGTGTGTGTGTGTGTGTGTGTGTGCAGGTGTTCTACAAGCGTGCAGACATGGCGATCGGCTCTCTGACCATAAACGAGGAGCGTTCCGAGATCATCGACTTCTCTGTACCCTTCGTGGAGACGGGCATCAGCGTCATGGTCGCCCGTAGCAACGGCACTGTGTCCCCCTCCGCCTTCCTAGGTGACACACACACACACACACACACACCCACACACAAACACACACCTCTCTCTGTGGTAGAGCCCTACAGTCTGACGGTGTGGGTGATGATGTTCGTCATGTGTCTGACCTAGACACACACGCACACAGACACTAACACACACACACACACACACACACACACACACACACACACACACACACTCCTCTCTCTGTGATAGAGCCCTACAGTCCGGCGGTGTGGGTGATGATGTTCGTCATGTGTCTGACCTAGACACACACACGCGCACACAGACACTAACACACACACACACACACACACTAACACACTCCTCTCTCTCTGGTAGAGCCCTACAGTCCGGCGGTGTGGGTGATGATGTTCGTCATGTGTCTGACGGTCGTGGCCATCACCGTCTTCGTCTTCGAGTACTTCAGTCCCGTCGGCTACAACCGCAGCCTCATCAGTGCCAAAGGTGAGACACACACACACACACACACACACACACACACACACACACACACACAGAAACAAGCATCACATGGACATCACATCAGGACCTTCAGATGTGTGAACCTTTATGAATGAGTCCAGTTAGCAGACACACACACACACACACACACACACACACACACACACACACACACACACACACACACACACACACACCTTTAAGAGTGAGTCCAGTTAGCAGATATACACACACACACACAGACACACACACACACCTTTAAGAGTGAGTCTTCCAGTGTTCCTTTATTTTTCACCTCCTGGAAGTATTTGCACGAGTCAAGTGATCACACCGACCCTCCGATGTAATGGCCAAACAACAAGTCATTGGGACTGCTAAAACATCATGGTTTGCCCACTTGCTCTACCGCTTTCTCTCTCTCCCTCCCTCTCTCCTTTTCTCTCTCCCTCCCTTCCTCTCTCCTTCCCTCTCTCTCTCTCCCTCCCTCTCTACCTTTTTCTCTCTCCCTACCTCTCTCCTTTTCTCTCCCCCCTCTCTCCCTCTACAGCTTTCTCTCCCTCCCTCCCTCTGTCCTTTTCTCTCTCTCCCTCTTTCCTTCTACCTCTTTCTCTCCCTCCCTCTCTCCCTCTACCTCTTTCTCTCTATCCCACCCTCTCTTCCTCTACCTCTTTCTCTCTCCCTCCCTCTCTCCCTCTACCTCTTTCTCTCTATCCCACCCTCTCTCCCTCTACCTCTTTCTCTCTCCTTCTACCTCTTTCTCTCTATCCCTCTCTCTCTCCATCTTGTGCCTGCTGAAGAAGGAGAGCCGTCATGATGGACCCCGGGGGCTACGTGTGAGATGGTTGTGTGAGTATCGCGAGAATTCAGAGGTGAGATTGTACATGGCGGCGCGCAGTTGTTGACAAACGGAGGATAGAACACCAAAGACCCTACTAAAATAACCCTTTTTTCCGGACTAAATCAATATAACACCCAGCGAATTTTTCTCATCCATAATCCACTTTACAATCCGTCTACACCCTGGACGAATTAACGCAGTTGGAAGCTTTCATTGACGACTACTACCTACACCTCCAGACAACCATGAACCCGGACCAGACCCACTCAACTCCAAACGCAACCCAGCCCGACTCCAAGAGAAGGAAAAGAGACTCTGCAACAGACACAGCCGATTTAACAACCCAGGAAGTCGAGGTCAGTGTACTTACGGACATCAATAAAAAACTGGACATGCTAATCACCATTCACGAAGAGTTGAACGACATCCGTAACAGTCTCGAGCTAGCACACAGTCAAATCGCAACACTTCAGATTTCAAACCAAGAGCTCCGGACTTCAGTAACATCACTCACCCAAAAAATGCAACAAGTCACAGCCGAGAATAAAGCAATGAAAGAAACCATACTGGACATTCAAGCACGATCAATGCGCGACAACCTCATTTTCTCAGGCATTCCGGAACCCAACGACCCCAATAACACACCCGACAATCCAGAGCTACTCATAAAGGACTTTATGCTTACACAACTCAAACTGCCGGAGGACACCGTCAATACGATCACATTCCACCGAGTTCACCGTCTTGGCAAGCAGCAAAAGGACAAACCCAGACCCATCATTGCAAAATTCGAACATTACAAGCAGAAAGACATGGTAAAGAATAAAGGAAAAGAACTCAAAGGCACCCACTACGGAATGAACGACCAATATCCCCGCGAGATCAACGAAAGAAGAAAGATTCTATACCCAATACTCAAAGAAAACAGGAAAAAAAACATCCGTGCAACTCTGACAGTCGACAAACTTTATTTAAATGGACAATTATTCAGGAATCCAGACACAACTCCTTGGCTCTTCTAGATATACGCACCCATGCCACAATTTACAGTATTATTCTATTATATTCACACACCTCTTTAATAACCAGCTCCCCACTAGCCCACACAAGCGCATTATATATCTGTATATCTGTCTAACTGTATCCTTTGTTCAAAGTTGTCTTTTCATGTCATCAATAACTATGTTTCTGTTTGTTCTTGTCTTTATGTCCACTCTGTCCTGTGTTACCCCCCTCTACCTGCCCGGTCTTACATCCCTGCCCACACATTCACATTCACTTAGCACCCCCAAGTACATACACTCACTCATGTCATTTCACCAATACATCTCTCACATTCACAACATCCAGACAGTAACCACATTAGCATGTCTAAGCTAACATTCCTAACTTGGAATGTCCGCGGCATGGGATCTCAGACAAAGAGGGCCAAAGTATTTGACCAACTCAATAAATTATCAGCAGACATTTGCCTCCTTCAAGAAACCCATCTCTCAGATTCGGACCATAACAAAACAAAATCTGCTCAATATAATCAATCATTCTCAGCCAACTACAACTCAAAACAACGAGGTGTCTGCATACTAATTCATAAAAAAATCACATTTGTTCATAATGCTACCATTTCCGATCCAGAGGGACGATTTATTATTATAAACATCTCAATTAACAATAACCCAATCACAATCGGAAACGTGTATGGCCCAAATTCAGATAACCCAGCTTTTTTTCAATCCTTTTTTTCTTCAATCGCAAACATGACCAACTGCCCAGTAATAATTGCAGGAGATTTCAACACTGTCTTAAACCCAACAATTGACCGCTCTAACAATTCAAAAAACAAACAAATTTGGCAATCCACCTCAACCATCAAGCAGTTCATGAGTGATTTTGGTCTTGCTGACAGCTGGCGCACACAACACCCACACAACAGAGAATACTCATTCTTCTCATCCGTTCACCGCTCCTACTCCCGTCTGGACTTTTTTCTTACTAGTAACTCCCTTATCCCCAATATCTCTCAATCAACAATCCACCCAATCATCATCAGTGACCATGCCCCTGTAACAATTACTTGGTCTATGAATCAACCACACAGACCAATCCCCAGATGGCGCTTTAACACATCACTCCTCCAAGATCCACACTTTGACACACTTATCAGGAGAGAGTGGTCACTCTTTTTAGAGATGAATGACTCCCCAGAGTCATCACCTTCTCTTCTGTGGGAAACAGGAAAGGCAGTGCTTAGGGGTGCCATCATTTCATTTTCTGTTCACAAAAAAAAAATAGAAAAGCAAAAGGAAACTCAATTGGAAGAAGAAATCAAACATCTAGAAAAAATAAACATGACAAACGCATCAGTTGACACTCAAATCAAATTAGATAAACACAAATCAGAACTCAATGAAATAATCAACAAACGGACCCAGTTTTTAATACACCGACTAAGACAGGAACATTTTCACCACAACAACAAATCTGGCAAATACCTGGCAAACCAAATTCAAAGAAATAAAGAAAAATTCACAATCACAGCACTACAGGACTCAGCAGGGAAGCTAACTCACTCACCAACTGAAATCAATCAGACTTTCTACCAATTCTACAACAAACTCTATTCATCAGAAAAAAACCCAGATAGCAAAGACATTAATCATTTTCTGGACCACATCCAATTACCAATAATTGACAATGACCAAAAAATTGCATTAGAAACCCCAATATCTGTTGACGAATTACATACTGCATTAAAGACTATGTCAAACAACAAGGCACCCGGCCCTGATGGCTTCCCTGCTGAGTTCTATAAACATTTCTGGTCAACTCTAGCTCCACTATTCTACCGGATGATTCAAGAATCAAAACACAACTCCAGGCTTCCACCATCCTGTAATAGCGCTTCGATCTCACTTCTACTCAAACCCAACAAAGACCCAACGCTACCGTCAAGTTACAGGCCAATTTCGCTTATCAATGTTGACATTAAAATTTTCGCCAAAGCCCTTGCAATCAGATTAGAAAAAGTCATTCCCTCCATAATCCATCCAGATCAAACAGGATTCGTGAAAGGCAGGCAATCTTCAAGCAATACACGTAGGTTATTCAACGTAATGCACCACTCAATAAGTCAGAAAAACAATTCAGTCATTATTACATTAGATGCAGAGAAAGCTTTTGACAGAGTCAACTGGAAGTTCCTGTTTTCCACATTAGAGCGGTTTGGCTTTGGGGACTCATTCATCAAATGGGTCAGACTGCTATACAATTCACCATCAGCCACCGTCACCACAAATGGGTTAACTTCTCAAAACTTCACTTTGCACAGGGGGACTAGACAGGGGTGCCCACTCTCTCCCTTATTATTCACTATTTTTATTGAACCATTAGCTGCAGCCATACGCCAAAACTCACAAATCACAGGAATCCAGACTAAAAATATTCACCATAAAATAAGTCTCTTTGCAGACGATATTTTACCTTTTCTTCAAAATCCAGTGAGCTCATTACAAGAAACAATCAAAACAATAAACTCATTTGCCAACATTTCAGAATACTCAATCAACTGGAATAAATCATCAGCTCTTCCGCTACAACCTCAAAGTGGGAATGCAGCAGCCATCACCCTCCCTATCTCACTATGCACCGATCACATCACCTACTTAGGAGTAAGAATTTCCCCCAGGCTGTCTGACCTATTTAATCTAAACTTCTCCCCCCTACTGAAAACAATTCAGGATGATCTGCAACGCTGGACAAATCTACCACTCTCCATCATGGGCCGTATATCTGCTATCAAAATGACAATCCTACCTAAAGTTAATTATCTCCTTTCAATGATCCCAATACAACCATCCACATCCTGGTTCAAATCCCTAGATTCAGCAATTACAAAATTCTACTGGAAAAACAAGACACCCAGAATCAAACTAGCAACCCTTCAAAAACCCAAGTCCCTAGGAGGATTGGACGCACCAAATTTCACTCTGTATAGCCTGGCAAACCATCTCCAATATGTATACAAATGGATCCACCATAATCAATCTGATGTTATCTGGTTAGACTTAGAACAGACAATTTGCAATGACCTCCTGATTTCAGACCTACCATTTCTTACTCCAACAATCAAAAAACACCCCTGTTTCAAAGCCCCTACCATCTGTTCGAGTCTGACAGCCTGGTGGAAATTCCACAACATCACTAACACCAAGCACTCACCCTCTAAGCTCACCCCAATTTGGAACAACCCAGACCTCACTTGCAACAAACAAACACTCAATTTCTGCACCTGGAAAGATAAAGGCATTACACACCTACAGCACTTATTTACAAACAGCAAATTTTCTACATTTGCAGACTTGGTCCAGAAATTTGGCATCACCAACAAGCACTTCCTGCAATATCTACAGATTAAATCAACAATCATATCCACTATGAATACCCCAACACCCAATTTAGAACTCGCTACACCCGTCCTAAATCTTATTAATATATCATCTTCTAAAAAGCTACTATCCAAAATCTATAAGCTATTGATACAAACTGACACCAATATGAACCTACCATCTGCCAAATGGGATTTAGACCTCTCTATTTCCACAGATGCCAGTTTCTGGGCTCAAGTCTGCAAAAACACCTTTCTCATGACCAAAAATACAAACTTACAATTAATCCAATACAAAATTATCCACAGAACTCACCTCACGGGACACAAATTGTTTTGCATGGGCTTCTCAACAGACATCTGCCCCCACTGCACCCAAAACTGCCCGGACACCTATATTCACGCACTCTGGCACTGCACCCCCATAAAACAATTCTGGGAGAAGGTAACAGGTCTACTTTCCACTTTCTTTGGCTGCTGCATCCCAACCTCCCCGTCACTCTGTCTGCTTGGAGATACCACATTATCCACACTATCCAACCTGAATCACTTTAATAGCAAAATCTTATTGGTTGCGCTAGCTGTCGCCAAGAAAACTATCCTCATGAACTGGAAATCAAAGAACAAAATTCACATATCCGCCTGGAAAAACCTATTACTAGACCACATTTCATTAGAAACCTCAAATATCCCGTATCATAACTTAACCTGGTCATCACTTTCCAAATTCTTACAGTCATGAATGTCCCTCTCTGCCTGAGACATGGTGAGCCCCCCTCCACCCTTTTTGCCCTGGTTTTTTTTTTTTTTTTTTTTTTTTTTTTTTTTCCTCTTCCCATCTAGACCCACTCCCCCAAGTATAATCAGTCTCCTCTGCACTGCTCTGGCCTCCAGGGTCCGGGGGGCGGGCTGACTTGTGTGGGGTGTCCTGGCCATGGTGGGGCCGCGGTGGGGCCTCTCCCCCGCTGCCTCTGCTACGGCCCACACCATCCCCTAGATTGGACCGGGCTTCCTCTGATCCGTGGGCCTCACTTTTTAATGCTCTACATCAGCCGACTCAGAAAAGTTCACACATTTTCACACAAGAACACAAACACCCCCACTATGTCAGGGCCGAGGTGGGGTGCTCGGTACAGGGGCCGGTAAAAGGGCCCAAATTAGCTTGCACCCCACCTCTTTTAATGCAATACATTTTAGAATAATTTGCAATCCCAACTCATAGGAAGGGTGGTGGGGGGGGGGGGGGGGGGCAGGGGGGAGTCTCCCCCTTTGCTCTACCCCCCCTCCTCTTTTTTAATGCATTTAGACACCACATAAAAACACATCATAGGGCCAGTGAGGCTCATGGATTGGTTGGGGCTGGGGCCCCTGTTCTGGTCGGGAGGGTGGGGGCGGGGGTGGGGGTGGTCTGGGTGGCTCTGCAGCGGTCCTTCCCTGTCCTCTCCCCCCGCTGGAGTTCGGCCTGTCCCTTTGATGCGCTGAAGGTTGGAGCGCTCAGAGGAAGTCAACTCCCCTCTTTCCCTCCTTCCCTTGTTTTTCCCTTGTTTCTCCCCCCCCTCCCCGCATCCTCCTAGAGGGGGCTCATCCAGATCCCCATGCCCCGGACATTTCAGAACATACCCCTTACACGCATGCTAACTATTGAAACATATCCATGCAAACATACATACACACACATATACACTCAAACACCCCCCCCCCCCCAAACACACTCACACACATACATTCTAGTAACCCCCCCCCCCTCCCCCAACACACTCATACACATACACTCTAATAACTCCCCCCCCCCCCCCCCACCACCCACCACCACCTCCTGCTTACATGTACCTATCACTGTTTTGTTGAATGTCATGTCCTAGTTGTATGTTGTATGTTCTCTGTTTGTAACACACTTCTTGGTTTGGTAATTGTATTCGTTTTTTGGTAAAAATAAAAAAAATAAAAAAATAAAAAAATAAAAAAAAGAAGGAGAGCCGTCATGGCCCTGATGTAGGCTGCATGAGAGAGGGAGAGAGAGATGGACAGATGAGATGGGAGGATGAGAGAGGAAGAGAGGAGAGAGCAGAAAGAGAGAGGCGAAGGGAGGGAGAGAGGAGAGGGAGGGACAGAGGAGAGATGGACAGAGGAGACAGGGGAGGATAAGAGAGGGAGAGATGGAGAGAGGAGGGAGGAGAAAGAGAGAGGCGGAGAGAGGAGAGAGGAGAAAGAGAGAGTGGAGAGAAATGGAGCAGAGGTGTGTGTGTGTGTGTGTGTGTGAGAGAGTGTGTGTGTGTGTGTGTGTGTGTGTGTAGGTGAAGGAGGTGCTCTAGTCTGGTTTTAATTAACAGGCCTGTCGATCCTCTGATCACATCCTGACTGATAGTTTGGCACACACACACACACACTCACACACACACACACACACACACACACACACTCACACACACTCACACACACACACACACACACATACACACAGTCAGGACACACACACATACACACACACACACACACACACAAATACAAACACATACACACACACATACACAAGCACACACACACACAAGCACATAAGCACACACACACACACACACACATAGACAAGCACACACACACACAGATACAGACATACACACACACACATACACATACATACACACACACACACACACACACACAGTATGCACCCTGTGGTTGCTGCCTGACTGATAGTTTGGCACCTTGTTGTCATTCTGCTGAAAAACAAAACCAATTTGCATTTTTATTCTGCATTGGAACAAGCGTGTGTGTGACCGCAGCCCGTGTGTGCGCGTGACTAAAGCCCATTTGTGTGGGTGTGTATGTGCGTGTGCGTGTGTGAGTGTGAGTGACTACAGCCCATTTGTTTGTGTGGGTGTGTATGTGCGTGTGCGTGCGTGTGCGTGCGTGTGCGTGCGTGTGTGTGTGTGCGTGTGTGTGTGTGTGTGTGAGTGACTACAGCCCATTTGTGTGTGTGTGTGTGTGTGTGTGTGTGTGTGTGAGTGACTACAGCCCATTTGTGTGTGTGTGTGTGTGTGTGTGTGTGTGTGTGTGTGCGTGACTTCAGCCCGTTTGTGTGAGTGTGTATGTATGTGTTATGTATGCATTAATATGATTACTAATTGATAAATTATTGGTGAGTACTTGCTGAGTTACTGATGCGTTATTAATGACTAATTGCGTTATATATGAGTTATATATGAGTTATGTGTGTGTTACAAACAGATGTTAACATTGTAACACTGACGGATGAGAACAGTCAGGGCGCTCGTTGGTCTAGGGGTTTTTATTACAAATTAAAGATCAGATATTTACAAAAAGACGGTAAAGGGAAAAGTAAAGGCAAATGGGGAAATAAGGCCAAAATGGGAGATAACAAAGCAACAGGCATAAACGCAGGTGGAGCTCAGGAGAGAGAGAGCGAGCCAGTCTGCCACCCTGGCTTAAATGGGAAAGCTGGAACAGGATCCATGGGCTGCACCTGTGCAACAATCAGAGAGGCGCAGCAATTTAGAAACATAATTATGGCGGTGCCCCTTGTGGTGGGAGGACGTAACAATATGAGTTATGTATGAGTTATGTATGAGTTATGTATGAGTTATGTATGCATTATCGATGAGTACTTGAGTTTTTGAGTTATCGATGAGTACTTGATCAGTTATTGATTAGTTATTGATTAGTTATCGATGAGTTATCGATGAGTACTTGATGAGTTCCCCCTCTTCTGTGCAGATCCGGGGGGTCCTACGTTCACCATCGGGAAGTCGGTGTGGCTGCTGTGGGGGATCGTCTTCAACAACTCGGTTCCCATCGAGAACCCCAAAGGAACCACCAGCAAGATCATGGTTCTGGTCTGGGCCTTCTTCGCGGTCATCTTCCTGGCCAGCTACACTGCCAACCTGGCCGCCTTCATGATCCAGGAGCAGTACATCGACACCGTGTCCGGCCTCAGCGACAAAAAGGTGTGTGTGTGAGTGTGTGTGTGTGTGTGTGTGTGTGTGTGTGTGTGTGTGTATCCAGGAGCAGTACATCGACACCGTCTCTGGCCTCAGCAACAAAAAGGTGTGTGTGTGTGTGTGTATGTGTGTGTCAGCCATCGACACCATCTCCAGTCTCAGCGACAAAAAGGTGTGTGTGTGTGTGTGTGTGTGTGTGTGTGTGTGTGAGAGAGAGAGAGACATACATCGACACCATCTCCAGTCTGAGCGACAAAAAGGTGTGTGTGTTTGTCTGTATGTGTGTCTCTCTGTAGCTAGGGTGTCGGTAGGTGTATGGGTGTCTGTAGCTATGGTGTGTGTGTGTGTGTGTGTGTGTGTGTGTGTATGTATGTAGCTAAGGTGTCTGGTATGGCGTCAAAATAGTCTCATAAAGCACTCGCACGATAAAACATGCTTCGAGCGTATTGTATTATTTCACACGCGTAGATATTAACTGTGAGCGAGCAAATTATCTCTGCGCGCAAGGAGAAATCTCAAATTATCTCTGCGCGCGAGGAGAAATCTGTGACCAGCGCGCAAAACAACCACTGGGGGGCAGACGCTCTCTCGAAAAGTCACTGAGCTCTCTCGAAGTTGCCGTTCGCTCGCGCGAAATTAATTTCTGCTCCCTCGAAGCAGTTATCTGTTCGCTCGCGCGAGAACCAGATTTCTGCTCTCGCAAATTTGTTTTCTGTTCACTCGACTCGCGCGCAAAGAGTACCTAAGCACTTCTACTTGGGCAGAGGCCATTAAACGTTGTCTGGGAAGACCGAAGACCAAGGAAAGAGGAAAGACTGACATTTCTGAGGTAACTTGGACTGAATTCGACCATTTGCAATGAATGAAAATAGCTTCTTTAGCAGAGTTTCTTGAAAATATGTTTTTAAGAAATATGTTGTGTCAGCCTAGTGGTTGAAAAATCAGGTACAAGGTTTATTCTTAACAATACACCAGCGGACAAGACAGCAAAACCTAGAATTAAGCAATATAACACGAGTGGGAGTGAGGTTGTTGTGGAATAGCCTGCGGCTTCGTGCCTGCGGCGAATCACACCCGTGAGGGTATTCCACAACAACCTCACGATCACGAGTGTTATATTGCTTTTATACAATAGTTCCTTTGGTAACAAAAATAAATTACACAAACTGATTAAAAAATATTTTTTCTTTATTTGGGTTGATTATTTGATTGTTCCTCCGCTCCAGAAAATAGTCCCAGTTGGCGTCTTGGTTGCTGAGCAACGCGCAGTGCACTGCACACCACTGCTCTACTTGTAGACATTGAATTGCACATTGCCGTTGATTGTGCAGCCGCTGAGAAAAGGGAAACGTACTAGATTATATTCACTGCTAAATGACATGTCAGACAAGCTAAGTCAGTCCCCAGTTAGCTAAACAGAATCCACACAGACTAACTACACAACACAACATATTTCTTAACAACATATTTTCAAGAAACTCTGCTAAAGAAGCTATTTTCATTCATTGCAAATGGTTGAATTCAGTCCAAGTTACCTCAGAAATGTCAGTCTTTCCTCTTTCCTTGGTCTTCGGTCTTCCCAGACAACGTTTAATGGCCTCTGCCCAAGTAGAAGTGCTTAGGTACTCTTTGCGCGTGAGTCGAGTGAACAGAAAACAAATTCGCGAGAGCAGAAATCTGGTTCTCGCGCGAGCGAACAGATAACTGCTTCGAGGGAGCAGAAATTAATTTCGCGCGAGCGAACGGCAACTTCGAGAGAGCTCAGTGACTTTTCGAGAGAGCGCCTGCCCCCCAGTGGTTGTTTTGCGCGCTGGTCACAGATTTCTCCTCGCGCGCAGAGATAATTTGCTCGCTCACAGTTACAGTTTTTTATGTTTGCTTACACGCTAAAATCTAAAGTTTTCCACAATTAATGAAACCCAATACTCAAATACCAAAACATCGGCTCAGGTAGGCACCACTCTAAGCACATTTTCAGCTTCACACATCTTGCAAAACACTACACACAGCGATTTGCAACACATTACACACATTTAAATGCCATACACACATGATGCTTTTGTAATGTCACCTTTTTTCCATTTCAAAACACTAGCTACCAAATGACCACACACTTGCAACCAACTGGTTAAACATAATTGTCATGTGCCAAAACACTAAGGGAAAAAATGCAAAACACAGTGATCATACTTAAACACTGTAAAATAGAAAGCAGGGGCATAACTTTGACTTGAATATGAATGTAAGGCTTAGTAAATAAAGTAAAGTATAGATTAGAGTGAAGAGGTAAATACTATCACTGCAAGGTACAATGGGAGGAGAGCAGAC
>CM059287.1:631020-632449 GCA_030347295.1 Setipinna tenuifilis | reverse complement strand
TTTCTGTGTGTGTGTGTGTGTGTTCTAGGGGATTGGCAGTCAGGATGACTGACCGTCTGTATGTCACTCCGTGCTTTGACAAAGTTCTACCGCATCTGGTCTTTCTGCAGGTGAGTATAGTGGAGTATAATTTAGATGTGGAGTATAGTATAGTAGAGTATAGTTTAGATGTATAGTAGAGTATAGTAGAGTATAGTTTAGATGTAAAGTATAGTAGAGTATAATTTAGATGTATAGTGGAGTAAAGTAGAGTATAGTAGAGTATAGTTTAGATGTAATGTATAGTAGAGTATAGTAGAGTATAATTTAGATGTATAGTGGAGTAAAGTAGAGTATAGTAGAGTATAGTTTAGATGTAATGTATAGTAGAGTATAGTTTAGATGTATAGTATAGTATAGTAGAGTAGTTTAGATGTAATGTATAGTTTAGTATAGTAGAGTATAGTTTAGATGTAATGTATAGTATAGTAGAGTATAGTAGAGTATAGTTTAGATGTAGAGTATAGTGTAGTATAGTAGAGTATAGTTTAGATGTATAGTAGAGTATAATTTAGATGTATAGTTTAGATGTAATGTATAGTATAGTAGAGTATAGTATAGTAGAGTATAGTTTAGATGTAGAGTATAGTAGAGTATAGTAGAGTATAGTTTAGATGTAAAGTGGCACTACGCTGGAGTGCAGCAGCTGCTAATTGTTACTGTTGCAGCACAGCACATGCATCCAGTGTTGGTCAGCCAGGTCACCACGGGACAGTTAATGCATATAGACCTCCACTCATGGGACAGTACTGTACATTCATATAGACCTCCACTCATACACATATACACATACAAACACATACACATATACACACACACATACATTCATTAGACCTCCACTCATGGGAGTCAGTATACCACACACACACACACACTATAATATAGACATATAGACCTCCACTCATGGGAGTCAGTATACCACACACACACACACACTATAATATAGACATATAGCACCACTCATGGAGTTAATATGCTTCATTAGTGCAGACTCATTTTACTAATTGGTTTTACAGCTTTCATTCACCACATTGTCTGTGGGTATGTGCGTGCGTGCGTGTGTGTGTGTGTGTGTGTGTGTGTGTGTGTGTGTGCGCGCGCGTGTGTGCGCGTGCGCGTGCGTGTGCGCGTGCGCGTGCGTGTGTGTGTGTGTGTGTGTGTGTGTGTGTAGAACCTGCCCTCCGTGCTGGTGGGCCATGTGTTGGGGCCGAGGCCGGGGGAGTGTGTGTTGGACATGTGCGCAGCTCCTGGAGGCAAGACCACACACATCGCCACGCTCATGCAGAACCAGGTTAGTGTGTGTGTGTGGGGAGTGTGTGTGTGTGTGTGTGTGTGTGTGGTGGTCATAGGGGCTGGTGCTGGCCCTGGATAACAGTGCATGTCCACTATC
>CM059287.1:623520-626020 GCA_030347295.1 Setipinna tenuifilis | reverse complement strand
AAAAGGAGGACATAGGTGTGTGTGTGTGTCTGTGTGTGTGTAGTTGGGCAGTTGTGAGTTGGCGCCTGTTGTGTGTTTTCCAGGTGCCTCACCTGGGAGAGCAAGGCATGATGGGAGCTGGACTGTCACATGACCAGAGGGCGCTGCTGCAGAGGTTCCGCCCCCGCCTGAGAGGGGGAGGGGCTACTGACGACCACGCCCCCACACCATGCCTCAGCGAGGCTAACTCGAATACTATTGGTTTCTTTATCGCTAAGTTCATGAAGAGCTAACCCCAACACACAAGCTTTAAAAAAAGCTTTCAAATATCCCTGGTTGTAGACAAGTTCTCCAGAGCCAGGAACTGGCACCACTCCAACATACAAACAGGGGAAAAAAGTGTTCTTTGATTATCTTTTTTTTCCTCCTTTTTCTTGTGTCATCTCTTCCGTTGGTGGTCTCTAATCAAGCACAGACGTTACAAAACACATGACAAACCTTTTGTATCGTTAACATTAAGTTACAAATGGCTCTGAATGTATATTTTCAATCAAGACAATAAAGTTAATTTACTATGTAGAACTACTTACTGTATACAAATGATTGTGATTGATGGCGTGTTTTTAGAGGTTTTTTTGAGGATTCTGCGCTCCTCTCTCTCTCTCTCTCACACACACACACACGCACACACACACACTTAATCTTTTCCCGGGTGAGGGGTGCAGTTTTGACCTAGTTACTGTAGTGTGGCTAACGCTAAGCAGTGTCATTAAGCTAGTTACGCTAGTGTGGCTAACGCTAAGCAGTGTCATTAAACGGGCACTAGACATTACAGTAGCATCAGGTTCCTAAACCCTAACCCCTAAACCCTAAACCCCTAACCCCTAACCCCTAGACTCCTAACCCCTAGACTCCTAGACCCCTAGACATTTCAGTAGTGTGAGGTTCCTAACCCTTAACCCCTAAACCCTAGACTCCTAAACCCCTAACCCCTAGACCCCTAAACCCCTAACCCTTAACCCCTAGACATTTCAGTAACTTGAGAGAAAACTAATGCAGTCGTGCGTAGTTGACATCACAGAGGAGTACACAGTGAATATGTGACGTGAATATGTGACAAGTACACAGTGAATATGTGACGTGTTTATTGAAACTCTTCCTCCAACTCTGACTTCCGTTGCATGAGTTTGAATATCAAGCAAGAGCAGCTGTGTGTGTGTGTGTGTGTGTGCGGAGTTTGAATATCAAGCAGGAGCAACTGTCCACTCGTGCTCAAAGCTTAGATGTGTCACAAACATGTCAAACAGTGTGTGTCAAACAAGCGTCACTTTTTCATGATGGATTTCCTGTAACAACATTGCACATACTGACAAAGGGCATTGAAAGAGAGGATAATTTAAGGCATCGTGTGTGTATGTGTGTGTATGTGTATCATCAGCATCATTTAAGGCTAGAACTGATGTTGAGTGTTGGGCATCGTGTGTGTGTGTCACAATGTGTGTGTGAGTCCTGGTAAAGCAGGCGTCCGTGGATGTGTGTGTGTGTGTGTGTGTGTGTTGTGTGTGGTGTGTGAGACGAGGCAGGCATCTGTGTGTGTGCTCTGCGGTGGTTGTGCTGGTGGTGTGTCCGTGTTGAAGATAAGCGATGGTGTGTGTGTGCGTGTGTGTGTGTGTGTGTGAGTCAGATCTGCTTCTTGGTGTGTTTCTTCCTCGTGTTCCTGGTGATTGTGACGATGGTGATGATAATGATGATGATGATGATCGTGATTCTTCCTCTCCTCCATTGGGCTCTCCAATCCTCTAAAACACACACACACACACACACAGGTCATAACACACAGAGGACACTTGATATGATTCACTAAACACACACACACACATACATACACACACACAGACTAACTTGAACTAAACTGAAACAAATGAACTGAAATCTAAATAAAAGAAAGCTATTGAACAATGTAAACCTATAAATGCACAGCACACAGGAGTCATTGGCCAAACAACACACACACATACACACACACACACACAGGAGTCATTGGCCAAACACCTCACACACACACACACACACACAGGAGTCATTGGCCAAACAACACTCACACACACACACACATACACACACACACACACACACACACATACACACACACACACACACAGGAGTCATTGTTTAAATGGTTCCTCAGCAAACACTGCACACAGACAGGCACTTTGATAGGTAGTGCCACACACACACACACACACACACACACACACACACACACACAGGCACTTACCTCCAGATCAACATCAGTCCTCTTCTTCGCCCTGTTGTCATGCACATAAATCACAGATATAATTGAATCAACACACACACACACACACACACACACAGTACAAGAAGGTCAGAGTTAGGCAGAAGGTCAAAGATGTGTGTTTGTGTGTGTGTGTGTACCAGAAGGTCAGAGGTGTGTGTTTGTGTGTGTGTGTGTGTGTGTGTGTGTGCACCAGAAGGTCAGAGGTGTGTGTATGTGTGTGTG
>CM059287.1:613520-618520 GCA_030347295.1 Setipinna tenuifilis | reverse complement strand
ATACACATATACACGCACACACACACACACACACATACACACACATACACACACACACACACACACACACACACACATATTACTAGTGGGGTAACAGTACAGAGTAGGGGTAACAGTAGTGTGGTATTAGTAGAGGGGTATTAGTAGAGGGGTGTTAGTAGAGGGGTATTAGTAGTGTGGTATTAGTAGAGGGGTATTAGTAGAGGGGTATTAGTAGAGGGGTGTTAGTAGGGGTAGGGGTAAGAGTAGGGGGGTAGTTGAGGGCAAAGAGCACTTACCGTTCTGGGCTTGACTGGGGCAGGAAGCGCCGAGGAGAGAGAAGACCAGAGCGTTAGCCTAGCGTTAGCATATGCTAATTAGCCCTAGCCTAGACACAGGTGGCTGGCAGGCTTCACACAGTGACAACAGGGCTGTGACACTGCTCTGGCGGAGTGTCAAGAAGTGTGCTCTGATTGGTTGCAGCGTTATCCTGTTGCATGCTGGGGCAGTTTGAAAGACAAGCATTGATGGCGTGCCTTGGACTGCACCTGGCCTGTCTATCCTGGCCAATGTGGACTAGCTAGCCATGCTAACATAGGCCAGTTTAATGTGGACTGGCTAGCCATGCTAACATAGGCCAGTGTAATGCAGACTGGGTAGTCATGCTAACATAGGCTTGTTTAGATGCTAAATATTGCTAAATATCGCTACTTCCATCACTCCACTTGTCCATCACACCAAGCAGCTCTAGAAATGACTTAAAGAGGTGAAAGGTCAAAGGTGAAAGGGTCACGATGCAGCTCCATATGTAGCTTTAGAGACGTCAATACAAGTATCTGTTCTTATTGTGCAACTGATATGTAGCTGTAATAGAACATAACTAAGAAATGTAGTTCTGAGGAGATCAGTAAATACATATGGGAATAAATAAATGTGTCAATAATGTAGTTTTATGATTCTAAATAAACAAACATGTGTAAATAAGGCAGCTCTATGGTAACATTATGTTAATGAGTGGGCGTGGCTTACCGGCAGCGGTGGGCGAGTTCTTGATGAGCTCACTCAGACTGGAGGTGGAGACGCCCAGGGACCTCCTGCAGGAGACAGCAGTGTGAGTGTGTGTGTGTGTGTGTGTGTGTGTGTGTGTGTGTGTGTTACCGCTTGTGTCTGTTGTGTTGCCGTATGTGAATGTGTGTGTGTGTGTGTGTGTGCGTGTTACCTCTTGTGTCTGTTCTGTTGCCGTATGCGGATGTGTGTGTGTGTGTGTGTGTGTGTGTGTGTGTGTTACCTCTGTTTCTGTTGTGCTGCCGTGTGTGTGTGTGTGTGTGTGTGTGTGTGTGCGTTACCTCTTGTTTCTGTTGTGCTGCCGTATGCGGATGTGTGTGTGTGTGTGTGTGTGTGTGTGTGTTACCTCTTGTTTCTGTTGTGCTGCCGTATGCGGATGTGTGTGTGTGTGTGTGTGTGTGTGTGTTACCTCTTGTTTCTGTTGTGCTGCCGTATGCGGATGTGTGTGTGTGTGTGTGTGTGTGTGTGTTACCTCTTGTTTCTGTTGTGCTGCCGTATGCGGATGTGTGTGTGTGTGTGTGTGTGTGTGTGTGTGTTACCTCTTGTTTCTGTTGTGCTGCCGTATGCGGATGTGTGTGTGTGTGTGTGTGTGTGTGTGTGTGTGTGTTACCTCTTGTTTCTGTTGTGCTGCCGTATGCGGATGTGTGTGTGTGTGTGTGTGTGTGTGTGTTACCTCTTGTTTCTGTTGTGCTGCCGTATGCGGATGGCCTCTAGTTTGACCGGACTGGGAATGAAGCCCAACTCCCCCTCTTCACTCACCAGACGGCCAATCCACCAGTCATTGCTGAACTTCTACACACACACACACACACACACACACACACACACACACACACACACACACACACACGTAAAGCCCAACTCCCCTCCTCACTCACCAGACGCCCGATCCACCAGTCATTGCTGAACTTCTACACACACACACACACACACACACACAACGTGAAGCCCAACCCCCTCCCCACAGACCAGACGCCCGATCCACCAGTCAATTTAATAAACTTCTACACACACACACATACACACACGCAGACAGTCAATGCTGAACTTCTACGTGTGTGTGTGTGTGTGTGTGTGTGTGTGTGTTTGAATGCAAACCTCTTTGACGTGGAGGAAGTCTCTGGCCTGGAAGGCGACAGCCAATCCGGTGAGGGGGGCGTGGTCTTCTTTAGCGGGGGAGTAGCTAACATTCGTCCGCACCGCAACGCCACGGGCTTACTCTACACACACACACACACACACACACAAACATTTACACACACACACACACACCACACATTATACACACACACACGCCACGGGCTTACTCTACACACACACACACACACACACCACACACATTATACACACACACACGCCACGGGCTTACTCTACACACACACACACACACACACATTATACACCACACACACCACACACACACACACACACACATTATCCACACTGTCACGCCCCTCTGTTCTACCTGTGGGCTGCTTGAGTTCTTGTGCTGGCCAGATGAGGCTCAGGTGGCTGATTTGCATTAAGGGCGGCTAATTGTGGAGAATTGCCTACACCTGGACAGGTGTAGGTATTTAAGGACTCACCCTCTCCCAGGAGCGCTTTTGCTCCTCTCTCACTTTTGCGGACATCCCTTTTTGAGCACACACACACACCAACCTCGCATTCATTCCTACTTACGGACATCCGACACACACGCATCCATGCATTGTTTTTCCCCCTAGACACCTTTTCTCTATGTTTTTCTATTTTTCAATAAATATATTTTGTGTTGAACCCGTTTCGTTACCTCTTTTATGTTGCGCCAGTAACGAGCCGGGCGTAACATAAAATTGGGAGCTCGCCGGGATTCTTGTTTTTTTTCCGGTTGCGTTGTGTGTCTTCACTTTTCATTGATAACTTTTGCCCGGTGACGTCACCCGCCAAGCACTCCAGGTAGTAAGCAGCTGCTCAGCTGGGTCGGAAGATCCCTCCGTCGAGCGCTGTTTTATTTTCCGGTTTTTCTTTCTTTTACGAACTCGTCTTAACTCGTCGGAAACAATCCTGGGAGGAAGTCGTCAGACTTCTTTTAGGGGCACGTAAGTACGGCTGTACTCCTTGGAGGACAGTAGCCTCAAGCCCGGCAAGTTTCGGAAGAGCCAGGAGTAGGAAAGATAGCTGTAGATTGAGGACTGGAGTGCATGGTCGGCAACACCGGGGTAAGTAGGATTTGTTTTTTCACGTAACGTTTTTTTTGAGAGAGTATTTAGTTAAGTGTGTGTGTGTGTGCTTGTGTTTTCCTTCGCCAGTTTGTTTGTTTTGGGTAGCCTGTGGTTTTGGTAACCTCGCTACCTTTCGAGTTCAGGTGTGTTGTTTGCCTGTAGGGTCGTGGTGGCCTGCAGAGAAGCAAACGTTTCGTAAGTAAACAGTGGGTGTTTGCTTACCGTCGCTGAACTTGGTGTCTGTGTTATCTGGCGAAGTGGTGTGTACAACTTGCTGTAGCGTGGAATAACTTTGAGTTAGATCAAGTTAATCCATTGCCGACAGTAGGTTTTCGGAGGTTTCATTTTTGCATTGTAGCGTTGTTGTATAGCCAGCTTACGGTGGTAAGCCGGTTCGACGGAAAATGTGTTTGTGGTAAGCCATTTTGCCGTTTAACATTTAGCCATTGTGGTAAGCCAGGTTGTAATGTGCTGCAGAGTTACACTGGGGACGCCTAGTTTGCCTTGCTAGCCATTGTCTTCATCGTGGGTTACTGCTAGGCACACGCTATGTACAAGATGGCCTCCTGTTGATGAATGGGTGCATTGTTTCTTGGTGTTTTATAATTGTTAGTTTCTTGTGTGTTTTAGACCCAGATTACAAGTGCTGCAAACAGTGGTTTGCTGTGTTTTGGGCTTTAAAAAAGTTTTCGGGTGACTGCATACGGTGGCGTAGTGTAGTTCACTTTGAGCTGTCGTTATGTCATGTTGAGTTCCTTGAGGAGCCCTCTGAGAAGTTGCTGTCATGTTGTACAAAAGAACAGCTGGTAGAAGTGGTGCAGCATTACAACATGACATTTTTGTGGATTCCACCTTGCCCATTAAACAACATGCCTACCTGCTAAAAGGGCCGTCCTGAGCAAGGAGGTGGAGTAGTTGTGGGCTCATGACTTGGCTGAGCCTAGTTAGTTTTTGGAGCTCTCTTGTTAGTCTCATTAGTAAGCCCTATGGGACTTACCGATTTCTGTGTGGACTATTGGAAATCGAATGCAGTCACAAGACCTGACTGACACCTTTAGCACCGTGTTGATGATGGCGTAGATTGCATCGGAGCGGCCAGCTTGCTAGCAAATTTGACTTTGCTAAAAGGGTTACTGTGTGTAATGTTTGTGCCGACGCCTTGTTTAGGGTCAGAATTTGTGTATGGTTTCGTCTGTTCTTGTCTCTTTCTGTTTTCCCCAGTGGTTCAAGGTGCCAGGATGCTGGGGCGACCAGACGTTGGGACGGGTCACAGAGGGTCTTGTTTTTTTTTTCTATTTTAGGCTTCCTGTGTGGAAACCTCTTGGGGAGGGAGGTGTCACGCCCCTCTGTTTCACCTGTTGGCTGCCTGAGCACTCATGATGGCCAGATGAGGCTCAGGTGCCTAATTAGCATCAAGGGGCGGGGTAATTGGAGGAATTGTCTACACCTGCATAGGTGTAGGTATATAAGATCAACTCATCCCTTCCTTCCCCGGCACTTTTTGCTCCTCTCTCACCTTTTTTTCACGGACATCCCTTTTTGGAGCACACACACAACGCCACGCAAACATACCTATTTACAGACATCCGACACACACGCATCCATACATTCTTTTTCCCCTAGACGCCTTCTTTTTTCTAAAGTTTTTCTAATTTTCAATAAATATATTTTTGTGCACTGAACCCGTTTCGTTGAACCTCTTTTATGTTGCGCCTGTAACGAGCCGGGCGTAACAGAGAGGAGAGTGTTTTGGGA
>CM059287.1:591020-593520 GCA_030347295.1 Setipinna tenuifilis | reverse complement strand
TCATTAGGGTTTTGGGTGTGCTCTGAGTACCATAACACACTGTCCGGCTCTTTGGTGTTGTGGTCAAAGTGCATGTTTGGTACCCTGGAGACCTGGGTTCAAACCCTGGTGGGGTAACTTTTTTTTCCTCCCCTTCACTAAAACTGTGGTAAATCTTTACTTTACTTTATTTACTAAGCCTTACATTCATATTCAAGTCAAAGTTATGCCCCTGCTTTCTATTTTACAGTGTTTAAGTATGATTACTGTGTTTTGCATTTTTTCCCTTAGTGTTTTGGCACATGACAATTGTGTTTAACCAGTTGGTTGCAAGTGTGTGGTCATTTGGTAGCTAGTGTTTTGAAATGGAAAAAAGGTGACATTACAAAGGCATCATGTGTGTATGGCATTTAAATGTGTGTAATGTTTTGCAAATCGCTGTGTGTAGTGTTTTGCAAAATGTGTGAAGCTGAAAATGTGCTTAGAGGGGTGCCTACCTGAGCCGATGTTTTGATATTTGAGTACTGGGTTTCATTAATTGTGGAAAACTTTAGATTTTAGCGTGTAAGCAAACATAAAAAACTGTAAGTGATTTGTTTCAAGTTGTTTGCATTTTTTAGGTTATTGTACATTGACTGGCATTGTAGACTGCAGACAGCGTGTGTTATAGTTAGGTTGCTGTAGCGCATTTTGCAGCAAATGTTAATTGATGTGCTCAAACGCATGTTGGTACAGCACACTGTGTTAAGAGTTTTGCAAAAGTGGACAATGCCCTGCAAAACGCGTGAAAATGATTGGTAAAAACTGTAAAAATATATACCGAGACCACTACACACATGACAAATGCTGTTCACTAAATATATTTCAATAGATATTTTTTTACTTTTATGTAATCCAAAATCAGTCAATATGCTGAAGTGTTTGCTTGTTGCATGGTTGCATGTTGAAAACCATTTTTTCAAAGAACCATATTCACAGCAAACATAGTAAAACACAGTGTTGTTGGAGACAAAAAGTTACTCTAAGTATCATGTCTGGCTAATTTGGTGGCAAGTCTCAACATAGCGTTTTCAAGGTAGTCAACCAATGTCATTCCAATGTGATCAATTTAGTCCTTGTCTTTTCTGTCTGCTCTCCTCCCATTGTACCTTGCAGTGATAGTATTTACCTCTTCACTCTAATCTTTACTTTACTTTATTTACTAAGCCTTACATTCATATTCAAGTCAAAGTTATGCCCCTGCTTTCTATTTTACAGTGTTTAAGTATGATTACTGTGTTTTGCATTTTTTCCCTTAGTGTTTTGGCACATGACAATTGTGTTTAACCAGTTGGTTGCAAGTGTGTGGTCATTTGGTAGCTAGTGCTTTGAAATGGAAAAAAGGTGACATTACAAAGGCATCATGTGTGTATGGCATTTAAATGTGTGTAATGTTTTGCAAATCGCTGTGTGTAGTGTTTTGCAAAATGTGTGAAGCTGAAAATGTGCTTAGAGTGGTGCCTACCTGAGCCAATGTTTTGGTATTTGAGTATTGGGTTTCATTAATTGTGGAAAACTTTAGATTTTAGCGTGTAAGCAAACATAAAAAACTGTAATATTTCTAAGCAATACAAAAGCAACATGTGTGTGTGTCTGTGCATGTGTGTCTCAGTGTGTGTGTGTGTGTGTGTGTGTCAGTGTGTGCGTGTGTGCGTGTGTGTGTGCGTGTGTGCATGTGTGTCAGTGTGTGCGTGTGTGTGTGCGTGTGTGTCAGTGTGTGTGTGTGTGTGTCAGTGTGTGCGTGTGTGTGTGTATGTGTGCGTGTGTGTGTATGTGTGCGTGTGTGTGTGTGTGTGTGCGTGTGTGTCAGTGTGTGTGTGTGTGTGTGTGTGTGTGTTGTAATGATCGCCCTCTGATGACGTTACTTTGGTTGCCCCTTCTGTTGCGCTTGTGATACGCCTTGTGATATGCCGTGTGAGTGTGTGTGTGTATATATGCAGCGTGTGTGTGTGTGTATATATGCATTGTGAGTGTGTGTGTATATACTGTATGCAGTGTGAGTGTGTGTGTATATATGCAGCATGTGTGTGTGTGTATATATGCATTGTGAGTGTGTGTGTATATATGCAGCGTGTGTGTGTGTATATATATGCATTGTGAGTGTATGTGTATATATGCAGTGTGAGTGTGTGAGTGTGTGTGTGTATATATGCAGTGTGAGTGTGTGAGTTTGTGTGTATATATATGCAGTGTGAGTGTGTGTGTATACACTACCGGTCAAAAGTTTTAGAACACCACACCTTTTCCAGTTTTTTTTACTGAAAATTCAGTTTATTGTGTCATTGCTCTCTAAACATGGAAGCACAGAACAAAGAAGCAATTTAAGTTGAAAAAATATCATGAAATCAGTTTATAAACCAAAATGTATTCTAAACTTTAGACTTATCAAAGTAGCCACCTGAGCATACTCGTGGCATTCTTTCTGCAAGGGAAATCAAATATTCTTCAGAAAGTTCTTCCAAAGAAGTTGCAGAAGTTCCCA
>CM059287.1:578520-581020 GCA_030347295.1 Setipinna tenuifilis | reverse complement strand
CATAACCACATTGTGTTCCACTGCAGGAAAGGTGAACGCCCATTACCTGCATCAATTAGAGTATGTTTCACTGCAAAAGAATGTACATGTAATACAGTTTTTACCAATCATTTTCACGCGTTTTGCAGGGCAATGTTCTATTTTGCAAAACTCTTAACACAGTGTGCTGTACCAACATGCGTTTGAGCACATCAATTAACATTTGCTGCAAAATGCGCTACAGCAACATAACTATAACACACGCTGTCGGTCAGTAAGTCTACAATGCCAGTCAATGTACAATAACCTAAAAAATGCAAACAACTTCAAACAAATCACTTAAAATCTAGCCTCTGTCTGACAGTATGGCACGTTACTGATATGTATTGTAAATACACACTTTATCAAACAATCTAAGTGACATTTGTATGTATTCATGCACCTTTGATAATAGATAAATAAAGAGTATAGGCTATACCTATACAGTTTACAAATGAATTATTTTGTGTAAAGTACCATATGTATTAGAAAATGTTACAAGATGTTTTTCAGTGGATTTTCTATAGTTCGCAATTTTTCTGGATTCTAACTGCAGTACACATTTCAGAACTGAAGATAAATTGTGTCAATCAAATATGCACAATCATACAAACAGAAAACACATCACTCCAGAAACACACCAGGATGAACTGTAACATGTGATACCTTCACCCTGTGCTTACATATAACCAAATTGTGTTCCACTGCAGGAAAGGTGAACGCCCATTACCTGCATCAATTAGAGTATGTTTCACTGCAAAAGAATGTACATGTAATATGTGTTGTACATGTAAATGTATGTAAATATTAGCCTGGGCCCGCCCATACTGCCTGTGATGCTACATTGAGGGAGGCTTGCCAGACCAAGCTCTGTGTACAAGCTTGGTGCGACAGCCAGGCTATGTAAATATAGTCATCCATAGAAGTTGTTTTTGGCCCTACCTACTGTAATGCTGATCCATGGTGCTGCTGCATTTTGGATAAAACATGATAAAGCCTACAGTACATACTGGTAATGGAATACACAGCAACTCCAATAACAACTTTCTACATCACAATGTTTTGCCCATAAGCATGCAAATGTAACCTCTTTGTTTACCTGTTATGTAACAAGCTATAAAAATAAAAAAAATATTATAAAGAAATACACACGTAAGTGTAAAAGTGCTAAATATCAATAATTATTTGGCTAAAAGATGCCTCAAGCACGTTATTTCTTTTTTGTTTGACAAAATGCAAAATTCTGTGCTTTGTTACACTGTATTGTATTGTTTTTAGGTTTTGATCCTAGAGTTAACTGTTTTGATAAGAGTATCCAAATGTCTGCAAATGTAGCTGCAGTTGTACATAATTTTGTTGGTGGTAAAGATTAACTGAGAGAAGTATTTATGAATTTTGGTCGAAGTGGTGATTGAACGCAATTGTGTGAAAGCAACGCGAAAGAGAACGTAGTTTGTCTCCCATAGACTTTGGTTCATGCAAATGTGTTAAGAGTTTTGCAAAAGTGAACATTGCCCTGCAAAACGCGTGAAAATGATTGGTAAAAACTGTATGTGTTGTACATGTAAATGTATGTAAATATTAGCCTGGGCCCGCCCATACTGCCTGCGATGCTAAATTGAGGGAGACTTGCCAGACCAAGCTCTGTGTACAAGCTTGGTGCGACAGCCAGGCTATGTAAATATAGTCATCCATAGAAGTCGGCCCTACCTACTGTAATGCTGATCCATGGTGCTGCTGCATTTTGGATAAACCATGATAAAGCCTACAGTACATACTGGTAATGGAATACACAGCAAATCCAATAACAACTTTCTACATCACAATGTTTTGCCCATAAACATGCAAATGTAACCTCTTTGTTTACCTGTTACGTAACAAGCTATAAAAATAAAAAAATATTATAAAGAAATACACACGTAAGTGTACAAGTGCTAAATATCAATAATTATTTGGCTAAAAGATGCCTCAAGCACATTATTTATCTTTTGTGTGACAAAATGCAAAATCCTGTGCTTTGTTACACTGTATTGTATTGCTTTTAGGTTTTGGTCCTAGAGTTAACTGTTTTGATAAGAGTATCCAAATGTCTGAAAATTTAGCTGTAGTTGTACATAATTTTGTTGGTTGTGAACATTAAATAAGAGAAGTATTTATGAATTTTGGTCGAAGTGGTGATTGAACGCAATTGTGTGAAAGCAACGCGAAAGAGAACGTAGTTTGTCTCCCATAGACTTTGGTTCATGCAAATGTGTTAAGAGTTTTGCAAAAGTGAACATTGCCCTGCAAAACGTGTGAAAATGATTGGTAAAAACTGTAATGTGTGTGTGTGTGTGTGTGTGTGTGTGTGTGTGTGTGTGTGTGAACATGTATGTGTATAGGAGAGGGAGAAAAAAAAGTGTGTATCTGGACTTTCCTCTGTGGTTACATTTGACAGTGTGTGTGTGTGTGTTAATGTGTGTGTGTATGTGTGTGTGTGTGT
>CM059287.1:489330-499330 GCA_030347295.1 Setipinna tenuifilis | reverse complement strand
AATTTGCAGCCATCCATTCACAATCTTTTACCTCCCCTAGTAAATATGGAATTTTATCTATGTCTTTGGTTTGAGTGAATTTGGAATGTATTTTATCAAATTGTGGGAAGAAGTTCGATCGAATATCTTCGTAATGGGAGCAGCTTGTGAGAAAATGCAGTTCAGACTCTATTTCTCGGTTCTGACAGTATACACATAGCCGGTTTTCCTCAGGCATCCAGGTCTGCCTGTGTCTGCCCGTCTCAATAGCTAGGTGGTGGTTACTGAGTCTATAGCATGTCATTATGCGTCTTAATTTTGTGTCTTTTATTACACTGAGGTAGTTTGCTAGTTCATACTCTCTGTCAAGGGTTCGATATGTTTTTAACTTATTTTGTTTACTTGTTGAATCTTTCCAGTATGTAATATATTTTTGTGTTTGGGAATTTCTTATCTTTTTTGTGTCAATTCTTTGATTTGACATTAAATTAACTTTGGCTTCTTGTTCTATTCTTGTTATGAGTTGGATAAGGTGGCTATTCTCAACATTTTCCTCATGCATCATAAGAGCTTTGAAGTGGTATGTAGTTGGGTCACTAGTTCTTAAATGATGCCAGAATTTGATGGCTCTTTTTTCAATTTTAATTAAGAGGGGATACTGACCAAGTTCAGCCCTACAAGCATTGTGTGGCGTCTGTCTTTGGACGTGAAGAATGTTTTTACAGAATTCTGTGTGAAAAGATTCGATAGGGTTTTTGTCCCATTTTCCAAAACTTTGCCCAAACATAGGCCCCCACACTTCACTGCCGTATAAGGCGATGGGTTCAATCACTGATTGAAAGATTTTTAACCAAATTTTAATCGGAATTTCAAATCGAATAGACTTTTTAATGGCATAGAAGGCCCTTCTGGCCTTTTCTTTTAGTTCATTAATAGCCAAATTAAAGTTTCCATTTGCGTTTATTTTCAGTCCAAGATATGTATAATTTGTTACATGGTCAAGTTCTATTTTCCCACAGTTAAATGTGTGTTTCTTATTCGAGTTTCTGCTTCTTTTTTGGAATGTCAACACTTTAGTTTTATTAGTGTTGATAGTTAGGGCCCAGGTCTGGCAGAAGTTGTGGAGAATATCCAGGTTATGTTGTAGCCCTTTTTCATTTGGAGATAGCAATACCAAATCGTCTGCGAATAAAAGGCATTTAACTTCAGAGTCATGGAGTGTGAGACCAGGTGCTGTGGAGTTTTCCAATTGGTTTGCCAATTCATTAATGTATATGTTAAATAATGTTGGTGAGAGAGGGCAGCCTTGTCTCACACCAACATTTTGAGTGAAATAGCCTGTCTGTTTATTTCCAATTTTGATTGCGCATTTATTATTTTGATACATATCTTTTATTAAGCTGTATGTTTTCCCTCCGATTCCACTTTCAATTAATTTTAAGAATAGCCCTTCGTGCCAGATCGAGTCAAACGCCTTTTTAAAGTCTATGAAGCAAGCATATACTTTTGATTTATTTTGGTTTATGTATTTATCAATTAGAGTTTGTAAGGTGAATATGTGATCTGTTGTTCTATAATTTGGTTGGAATCCAATTTGGCTTTTGCTCAAGACACTATGTTCAATTAAGAAATTGGTGATTCTTGCGTTCAGTATGCTGCAGAAAACCTTCCCTAAGTTGCTGCTAACACAGATACCTCTGTAATTATTTGGATTTAGTCTATCTCCACTTTTAAATATAGGTGTTATAATTCCTTTATTCCAGGAGTCAGGAAAATGTCCAGTATTCAGAATTAGATTGAAGATTTTTCTGAAGGCCAGTTGTAATTTATGACTTGAGTGTTTTAGCATTTCGTTTAATATTCCATCTAGCCCACTGGCTTTTTTTGTTTTTATTGCCTGTAGTCTGTCTGACAGCTCTTTTTCTGTTATCGGGTAGTCCAGTTGATTTTGATTTTGAGAAATGGCATTCTCCATTTTAGTATATTTATCAAATATTTGAATTTGCTCACGAGTCATATTTCTTTTGCCATAAAGATCTTCAAAGTAATCTTTCCATGTTTGACTGTTTTGAATGGCTGGAACGTCCGGTTGTTTTTTACATAGCCTGTTCCAGTTGTCCCAGAAAGAGTTGGTTTCTAGAGATTGTTCAATTGTTTCTAATTGGTTTTGTATATAATGATTTTTCTTTTTCCTAAGTGTGTTTTTGTATTGCTTAAGTTCTCTATAATATTTGACACGCAGGTCAATATTGTGTGGTTGTCTATGTTTCTCATTGGAAAGATGTCTTAACTGTTTACGTAAAGTTTTGCAGTCTGGATCAAACCATTTTTCATTTTGTTGCTTTGATCTTCTTTGTTTTCGGGGCTGTAAAAGAGCTAGTTCTGCCAAATGATCAAATATATTGTTAATTTCTTCTACTAATTTATTAACACTATCTTTTGTGTTGGGGTAATTGTAGCACAGGAGATGATCAATACTTTTAATTATTTTAGGATTGCTTAAGGCTGCTAGATAATTGTCTTTACTGTTTTTTGTCCATTTGAGACTCTGCTTAGTGTTGTGCAACTTAGTGTTTTGTTCAAGGATGTTCGTGTTTTCTGATCTTCTTAAGTAGGCAGTAATTTGGCTATGATCAGATAGAGGAGTCAGTGGTCTTACTGTGAATGCTTTGAAATGGAAAGGATCTAGATCTGTAACCATGTAGTCAACAACAGAGCAGCCAATAGGCGAGCCATAGGTGTATCTTCCCAGTGAGTCCCCTCTCACCCTGCCATTGACTATATACAGGCCTAGGCTTTGGCAGAGCTCAATTAGTAGTCTACCATTTTTATTTATTTGGCTATCTGATGTGTGTCGTGGGACGTTTACAGCATTTGGTGGAAAGCTTTGCCCAAATATATGCACGTTGCCATGGTCTTCTGTAAAGTCACTGAGAAATCCTGTTCTGGCATTTAAGTCTCCACACAGCAATACATGTCCTTGTGCCTGGTAACCACTAATTTGTTGCTGCATAGTATCAAATATGTTGTTATTATAATAAGGAGATTCAGAGGGTGGAATGTAAATGGCACAAACAAATAGATCTTTTGTTGTTTGTATTATATTTCTGTTGATTTTAAACCAGATATGTGTATCATATGTTTTTATTGAAGATATACATTTATCTAGTTCTATTTTGTACCATATTATGACCCCTCCTGATTTTCTCCCATGCTTAACTCCCTTATTTTTCTTGGAGGAGATGGCTATTTCTCTGTATCCTGTCGGACAGAGTGAGACCTCATCAGTTCTGCACCATGTTTCTTGTAGGATGATTATATCTGTGGTTGAAGTGTTTTCTTGGAAATCTGTTGTTTTGGTTTTGCAACCAAAGGTTTTTGAATGAATGCCTTGAATGTTCCAAGTGGAAATTGTGAGTGATTTCATGTTTGTCATGACCTGAGTAAATGAAATAGTGTAATGTAATAACCTAAGAAAAAACTAAACAAACAAACAAAAAAAAAAAAAAAATCAATGAAAGCCATCCACTTGCAGATATATACATAAATACATATCTCTCTTCTGTTTGACAAGGTTTTTTTTTTTTTTTTTTTTTTTTTTTGTCCTTATATAAATATAAATGTTCAATTACAACTACGAGAAATGTAATAGAGGCTTCTTAACTTATAAGTCGGCTGCACAGAGTATGCAGCATCTCTCTGATGTCCCCCAGTTGTAGAGATGCCGATGAATGGGCAGGGTTGGCAGCCTGATTCTGGGTTGGAGGGTGGGTATTTGGGAGGAGTGGGGTGTGCAAAGCTTTACTCTGCTGCTGTTCTGGATGTACAAGGGAGTGTTGGGTAGTTGCTGCTCCATACCTCTTTTGTGGTGGGTATGGAGGGGCGTAGTTGGTGGATGACAGTCTTACGCGATGATCCTGCTGCTCTGGATGTACAGGGGAGTGTTGGTTAGTTGCTGCTCCATGCCTCTTTTGTGGTGGGTATGGAGGGGCATAGTTGGTGGATGATGGTACGCCATTTAAAATCCAGTTTGAGTTGCTCCACTTGGAAGTGGGATCAACAATGTTTTGTTGTGGTGGGTGGACTGGGCCGTGAGGGGCAGCTGCCAAAGCATAGCTCTTTTGCATTGGGTAGGGAGGGGGAAGGGAGTGATGGGAAGTTGCAGCTCCATCCATTACTTGTGGTGGTTTCTGAAGAGTGTATGTGGCAAGTGACACTGGGTGTTTTTCATGCTTGTTCTGTGAGAAAGCTTGGTGGGTTGAAGGTTGTGGTCTAGGTTGAGATGGCCTTCGTAAGTAAGATCTAGATGAATTTGACCCCCTCCTCCTCCTGTTGGCATAGTGATGAGGTTGTCTTGCATGATGTCTTGATTGAATAGAGGATGCATCAGAACTGCATTTTAAAGCTGCTTCTTTTAAGGACTTAGCAAAAATCCTCACCCTTCCTTTATCTAGATGTAGTCCATCATAAAGGTCCCATGGGCCAATAGTTGGGTGCTGGGCTAGACAAACATTAGAGAATTTAGCGCATCCTCTTGTGACCTCCATGTTTAAATCGTAGATGATATGAGGAGGGATGTCTGTCCGTGGCAGTAATGTTGATATGACGATGTGTGACTCTGGGAATGCTGTGCTGGCCTGCTCTGCCATCTTGACTATAGCTGCAGCGGTGTTCTTTTGCAGTTTCTGTAGGTCATTTGTCCCTGTGTGGATGATTAAAAGTTCAGGGCTGTGTAGTATTTCCCTTTTCAAGAGTGCCATTGCTTGTCGAGTGTTGCTACAACGCTTGGATTGCACCCTTTTTCCGGGAAAGAGTTTGCCTGTGTCCAAAAACTTTCCGTTTGAATCTGCGAGCAGGATGACTTGGGGATGTGGAGGAATAGAGGGAGGCTTTGTCTCTGTTGCTGATGATGTATTGGGGGCTGATATATCTGGTGTTAAAATAGGTGTCAGTTCTTTTGTTGTAGACCTGGTTATTGCTGTGGTCCTGAATTCAGGGTTGGAATGTATGTGTGGCTTTGGTGTTGATGTGCTGGAGGGCTGGGAGCATGGCAGTTGATTAGGCACAGGCGTCTGGGTGGAATTGTGCTGCCTCTTGGTGTCTTGAATTTGGCTCAATTGACCTTTTATGTCTTTGATGGCCTCGTCTCTTATATACAGTTCTTCCTTTAAATGTTTCAGGTGACCTCTGAGGTTAGCTCTTTCAACCTCCATCTCTCTCATTTCTCCCCATATCTGCTCTATATACCCCATAAATTGTAGCCTTATATCATTGTCATGGTCTAGGGAAACATGACAAACAGGGAGGACGGAGGCGTGCGAAGTTTGACAATAATTTAGGTTTATTTTATAAACCACAACGAAAATGAAACCATAACAAAGACGGACTAAAGTATAGATGGGAATAGTCAGTATTCAGTGGTGAGGTGCAGACGTGTGTTGTGTGTAGGTAATGTAGTGAATGCGTGTTGCATGTTACAATGAACAAAAGGTAAGCTAAACAAAAGAGTGCAGCTCTGGCAAACGGCCGACGGTAAAGCCAAGAGAGGGAACCAGCGGACTGCAGGTGCATCATATAGGCCGCAAACTAGGCGGCGCCGCCCACACCAATCACGCCTAAATTGGGAAAGAGACACAAGCAGAGAACCAGGCCTATGGGGCCGTCACATCTCCCCCCTTAAAAGAAATCCACTGGATTTCCAATAAGGACAGTACTGGAACCAACTTCAAATATCATCAAAATGACAATATCAAAAATGAGTAAACCACCCAATGGCTAAGTCAAAAGCTCATTAACCAACACCATTATCACCACCAGTGTAACCATCACCAACATTGCATTTAGGCCTAAACAATGTTCCCCAACACCATTAGCGATAACGTTATCTTCAACAAATATATATTAAAATGGCCATATTATTTATTTAGTCTAAATCCATATGGAAAAGTCAAATCCGGTTTTAACGTCATTATCATTCAGTTTTCTTTAGTCTCAACCCACACACAGCGCATATTCTCACCCACAGCTCCTGAACTCTTATCAGCCCCAAATATTCCGGCGCCTGGAATAATAAAGGACAAAACAGACATACAGGAGAAGGCACAGTTATGTTAAATCCATTAGACGACATGTACGCGTGACAGCGCGTCCGCAATCACGTTTTCTTTGCCTCTAATGTGCTTAATGTGCAGATTGTATGGCTGGAGAAAAATACTCCAGCGCATCAATCTTTGATTCGGATTTTGGAGAGAATTAAGAAACGTTAGTGGGTTGTGGTCACTGTAAATCACAATAGGTGCTGTGCCACAGCCGACATAGACCTCGAAATTTTGCAAAGCCCAAATTAATGCGAGTGCTTCTTTTTCTATAGTCGAATAATTCAGCTGATAGGAATTGAATTTTCGAGAAAAGTAGCATACAGGGCGTTCGACACAACAGTCATCCTCCTGAAGCAAAACTGCTCCCGCGCCTGCATTGCTCGCGTCTACTTGCAGCTTAAACGGTTTGGCCATGTTCGGGGCTGCAAGAACGGGCACAGACGTGAGGAGGCGTTTGGCCTCCTCAAACGCGGCTTGGGTAGCAGGTGTCCAACTAAAAGGTTTATTTTTTTTTAACAAGGCAGTCAAAGGCACAACGACGGAAGAAAAGTTTTCACAAAAGCATCTGTAATATCCGATCATTCCAAGGAATCTCATAAGCTCTCGCTTACTGGTGGGCGGTGGGTAGCTATCTATGGCCAGGACTTTTGCGCGCACGGGACGCACGAACCCCTGACCAACCACTTTGCCTAAATAGGTCACCGTCGCCCTGGCGAACTCACACTTCGCCAGGTTGACGGTGAGATTGGCCTGCGCAAGACGAGTGAAAAGCAAACGGAGACGTTCTAGGTGTAAACTCCAGATGGCGCTATGTACCACTGCGTCATCTAGATAGACTGCACAGCCGTCCAAATTTGCAACTATTTGATTCATTAATCTTTGGAACGTAGCTGCTGCGTTACGTAAACCAAAAGGCATGACTTTGTACTCATACAGACCGCTGGATGTAATAAAGGCAGACACCTCGCGCGCACGCTCCGTCAACGGGATTTGCCAATATCCTTTTAGCAAGTCTAATTTGGTAACAAATTTAGCTGACCCCACTTGGTCCACACAGTCTTCCATTCGTGGTAAAGGAAATGAATCGGGTTTTGTGACACTATTCAATTTTCGGTAATCCGTACAGAAACGATGTGTTCCATTGGCCTTTTTGACTAAGAGACAAGGACTCGCCCAACTGGAGTATGATCTTTCTGCGAGATCATTCTCCAGCAGGTATTTAACCTCACCCTCCAGAATGTCTTGTCTCTCGCCTGAAGCTCTGTAAAAGCGCTGCCGAATTGGAGCGGCTTCTCCGACGTCAATGTCGTGCGTAATCAAATTAGTCTGGGTGGGAGTATCAGAAAACAGACATGGAAATTCATTAATCAGCGCACCTAACTCCGACGCCTGGTCAGGAGGCAGGTGGCTCAACAACAGTGGTAAATTAGCCAGAGATTCAGTGTTGTTGAGTTTTCCCAACAACGCTGCATCGTCTGGTTCACATGAGTCTACCTCCTCCAGCGCTGCCACCGCTGGCATAGAGGAGACAGAAGCTGCAGAACAACTCTGTACGCATTTAGCGCTGACCTCGCCCGGTGCTGCCACCACCTGACTGAGGACAGGGCCCACATCAGACTTAACGATCGGCAACTTCGCTTCCACCTCAACACGTTCGAAGAAGGGCTTAAGCAAGTTTGCATGACACAGTTGCGTCCGCCTCTTCCTATCAGGTGTACCCACCACGTAATTGTCATTTTTCTCTTGCCGAATAACTTCATATGGCCCAGCAAATTTGGCTTGAAATGGTGACTGAAGCACAGGCAACAGAACCATCACTTTATCACCAGGGTTAAAAGTGCGACACACGGCTTTACCATCATACCCACGCTTCATCTTCTGTTGCGCTTTTTGCAGTTTTTGCATAGCCAATCTGCCAGCAGCATATAAACGCCGCCTAAAACCATCAACATACGCAGTTAGAGACTGTGGCGGTTCGCTGACCTCACAGTCCAACAAAGATGCTACTGGCCCCCGCACAGCATGACCAAACACCAGTTCGTTTGGGCTAAACCCGGTACTCGCCTGTGTCACCTCCCTAACTGCCAATAGCAACCAAGGGAGTCCATCCTCCCATTCACTGTCTAATTGCACACAATACGCTCGCAGCATTGACTTGTACGTTTGATGAAAACGTTCTAAGACACCTTGGCTCTGGGGATGCCGAGCCGATGACTTATTATGCTGGATTTTTAACAAGCGCAAAATCTGAGAGAAGGTTTTAGACGTGAAATTTGTACCACGGTCCGACTGTATTACCTTAGGCAGCCCGAACACGGAAATAAACTGGGAGAGTGCTTTAACCACGGGTTTAACCTTGATTGAACGCAGTGCATAAGCTGCGGGATAACGGGTTGTTTGGCACATGACGGTCAGTAGATAAACACAACCTGACTTTGAACGAGGCAGCGGACCGACACAATCAATTACAAGATGTTCAAATGGTTTCGGTGCAGGAGTTATCGGACGAAGAGGGACAGGCTTTATCGTCTGGTTTGGCTTCCCAGTTAATTGACAAACGCAACAAGTTTTAACATAGGAAGCGATGTCGCGCTTAACTCGAGGCCAATAACAGTGTCGCAAAATTCTGTCGTAGGTCTTTTTAACTCCCATATGACCTGTATCATCATGGGCCGTTGTCAACACCAACTTGCGCAGAGAGGATGGCACTACCACCTGCCAGGTGTAATCATCTGGAAGCCCACTGCGCGATGGACATTTACGCATTAGGACCTCATCCCTAATCACATAACCATGCGCATCATCATCATTTTTAATGTCTCGCACTTTAGCATACAGCGGCTGTAACGAAACGTCGGAGTGTTGCTCTTCAACCAACTGCTTACGAGGGATTGCATTAGGCAAACCAGGCAGCGGTGACAGCGCACAACTGTCATCATCTGCTTTGACCTCAGCGCGCGTGGCAGAGCGCGTTACAGCAGACACGGGGCACACCCGGGAAGACTCGCCTTCATCGAAGAGAGATTGCAGGCCGAATTCACATGCGCCCACCCCTTCCACACTAGGCGACCCCTCGGCCCATACTCGAGATTTGGCTAAACCATTACCCAAAATCATGACAGCGCCATGTAACGGGAGCGCAGGGCGCACGCCAATGAGCACTTCACCCTGAACCAAATCACAGTCGATATACACCCTATGCAGAGGTACAGATAAAACATTAAGGTTAATTCCACGTACAAACACAGATTGACCGGAATCAGACGCAGGCGAAAACGGTAACACAGACTGTAGAATAAATGATTCCACTGAGCCAGTATCTCGCAGTATTTTAATTGGAACCTTCTCTCCATTAGAGCTTAACGACACATAGCCATTAGAAATGAAAGGAGAGAAACTCGTCTCAAGGTTGGGATCGTTCGCATCAACCAACTGACTGGGGAGAGATATGGCTAAAGCAGAGCCTTGTGCTGCGTCTTTAGTTGGAGTACGGAATTTAGCCTTATATGTTTTCCCTCTTTCTTTCTTCTTCAGTTCCTCACATTGCCATTTCGTATGTCCTATACCAAGACAAAAATGACAAATTACATTAGAATCGGGTTTATTCAGAGCGCGCTGCTGTGCACGAACTTCCGAATCACCAGAGGCATTGAATGTAGCAACGGGTTTACAGGGAGTCTGACTACTCCACCGCGCACGATCACGAACTGGTATCGTAGCAGAAAACTTTGTCTTATGGATTAATGTGTAATCGTCGGCCAAGATCGCGGCTTCGGACAGTTTACTGACATGATTTTCCGTCACATACGTCGCAATCTCCTCAGGGAGACAATCTTTAAATTGCTCGACCAACAAGAGAGTTCGCAACTCATCAAATGTCGTAACATCCGACGCAGAACACCATTTATCCAACTGAATAGACA
>CM059287.1:459330-466830 GCA_030347295.1 Setipinna tenuifilis | reverse complement strand
GCAGCATTTCCCTAGCCTAGCATTTCCCTAGCCTAGCATTTCCCTAGCGCAGCATTTCCCTAGCATAGCATTTCCCTAGCCTAGCATTTCCCTAGCATAGCATTTCCCTAGCCTAGCATTTCCCTAGCCTAGCATTTCCCTAGCGCAGCATTTCCCTAGCCTAGCATTTCCCTAGCATAGCATTTCCCTAGCCTAGCATTTCACTTTGAGATGAATGTGGGCGGGACTTCCTGTGTGTGCAGGCGAGCCATTCGACACGGCGCCGCCACTCAACTACGCCGCCTCCAACGTCATCTCGGCCATCGTCTACGGAACACGCTTCCAGCTGGACGACGCCCACTTCACCCGCATGGTGCAGCGAGCCAATCACAACTTCAAACTCACTGGCTCCGCCTCCATGCAGGTTTGTGTGTGTGTGTGTGTGAGTGTGTGTGTGTGAGTGACAGTGACAGTGTGTGTGTGTGTGTGAGCCAATCACAACTTCAAGCTCACTGGCTCCGCCTCCATGCAGGTTTGTGTGTGTGTGTGTGTGTGTGTGTGTGTGTGTGTGTGTGAGTGTGTGTGTGTGAGTGACAGTGACAGTGTGTGTGTGTGTGAGCCAATCACAACTTCAAGCTCACAGGCTCCGCCTCCATGCAGGTCTGCACAGGGGTCTGATAGCTCACACTCTCAGTGTGTGTGTGTGTGTGTGTGCGTGTGTGTGTTTGTGTGTGTGTGTGTGTATGTGTGCGTGCGTGTGTGTTTGTGTGTGTTTGTGTGTGTAGGTGTATAATCTCTTCCTCGTGATTGGTCCGTGTGTGTGTGTGTGTGTGTGTGTGTGTGTGTGTGTGTGTGTGTGTGTGTAGCTGTATAATCTCTTCCCCGTGATTGGTCGGTGGGTGAGGAATAGGCGGGCTCTGGTGCGGAACAGTCGTGAGAATCTGGCGGAGATGGGGAAGCTGATTGGCCAGCTGCGGGACACCCTTAACCCCGCCCACTGCCGCGGTGTCGTCGACGCCTTCCTGCTGCGCCAGCGCACTGAAGAGGTGACCCCTGACCCCCATACGACCCCTGACCCCTATATGACCTCAATGTGACCCCTGACCCCCATACGACCTCTGATCCCCATACGACCGCTGATCCCCATACGACCCCTGACCCCCATACGACCCCTGACCTCAATATGACCTCAATGTGACCTCTGACCCCCATATGACCCCTGACCCCCATATGACGTCAATGTGACCTCAATGTGAACCCTGACCTCCATATGATCTCAATGTGACCCCTGACCCCCATATGATCTTAATATGACCCCAGGATGACCCCTGACCCCAATATGACCTCAATGTGACCCCTGACCCCAATATGACCTCAATGTCACCTCTCATCCCCATATGATCTTAATATGACCCCTATATGACTCTAATGTGACCCCTGATCCTCATATAATAATAATAATAATAACCTTTACTTGTATAGCACAGTTCATACATACAAGATGCAGCTCAAAGTGCTTTACAGTTTGGCAAGGTCACAAACAAAACAGCATTTCTTGCAGTCCAATGGCATCGGAGTAATTGAATGCAATAATGGAGTGGCGTGGTGTTTTAACAATGCAATGTCACAGCAACGCAATGCCCTTAAGATGACCCCAATATGACCTCTGACCCAGGGCCGTCACTAGGTTTGAGAAATTGGGGTGGCTTAGTCACTTGATGAGAAAAGTTATTGCACGCGCAGAAAATTTTTTAGAGAACCAACTAAGGCTTTGTCAATCGATTGATTATTTTAAGACGATGACACCTCCACCACCGTCAGCTGGTTTACCAGCTAAAACAACACCAGCTAAAATTGTGATAAAATACAAATAAAAACAATGGTAGGTGCCATACACTCTCAAGGAATGAGTTTCACAATGCTGTCCCAAAATACATTGTTCGACCTTTACCTCAATCAAGACCGCCTCAGCATCAACAGCTCCTCCTTTGCCTCTCTCCTCTCCCCCTCTCTTAAAATATCTTCGGATATCCATCTAAGGAATAGACAGAAACATTACCGTTTCCGATGACAAAACTAATGCTAGTACAACCCACACACACAGCTACGTTTGTTCACCACCATGCTAATGTAGCCTACCAGATTTACAGTTGAAATAGAAAAGCTACAATATCGTATTTCCTCACTCACTACCCATATGTCAATGTAGGTCAAGCAAATGCAAACCACTGGCATCAAATAAATTGCAGTCTCACCATGTTATGTGTAGCCTATCTTTTCTGCAGCCATTGGCATTATAGATGTAGGCTAAACGTCTGCGGCATCCAACTCAAAACTGTGTGAGGAATTTAAAGCAGCTGATGCACCCATACCACGTGACGCTTGACACAGAACCAATGAGTAATATGAATCATATTAATGTGCAAACGGAATCTTGTGTTCAGATTATTTTGCGTTGTTGATACCTCAGATTAATTTGCCTTCTTGGTGGCTCGGTGTTTTTGAAAAAAAAAAAAAATATATATATATATGTATAAATAATTTTAGAAATCTGCCAAAAAAATAGGGTGGCTTTGACACAAAATAGAGCCTAATGTCTCCAGCCACCCTATTTTGACTCTTAACGACGGCGCTGCTCTGACCCCAGTATGACATTAATATGACCCCAATATGACCTCTGACCCCAGTATGACATTAATATGACCCCAGTGTGACTTCTGATCCCCATATGACCTTAATATGACCCCCATATGACCCCAAGGTGACCCCTGCCCCCCATATGACTCCAGTGTCACCTCTGACCCATATATGACCCCAATTTGACCCCTTCCCCTTGAAACCCTAATAATAAGCACTGGCCACTCCTGTGACTCCTGTCCCAGAATGCATTGCATCAGCATATGACTATAGCATGTAGGGGCCCAATCATGTAGATCACATGACCTGTCACATGACTCTGACCTGTCACATGACTCTGACCTATCACATGAGTCTGACCTATCACATGAGTCTGGGGTATTTGAGTAGTCTAGTAGTAGTAGATATTTCATTAGGTTGGGGTATTTGGGTACTTGGGGTATTTGGGTAGTTGGGGTATTTGGGTTGGTAGTTGGGGTATTTGGGGGGTAGTCTGGGGTATTTGGGTGGTAGTTGGGGTATTTGGGGTGGTAGTTGGGGTATTTGGGGGGTAGTCTGGGGTATTTGGGTTGGTAGTTGGGGTATTTGGGGTGGTAGTTGGGGTATTTGGGGTGGTAGTTGGGGTATTTGGGGTGGTAGTTGGGGTATTTGGGTGGTAGTTGGGGTATTTGGGGTGGTAGTTGGGGTATTGGGGTGGTAGTTGGGGTATTTGGGGTGGTAGTTGGGGTATTTGGGTGGTAGTTGGGGTATTTGGGGTGGTAGTTGGGGTATTTGGGGGGGTAGTTGGGGTATTTGGGGGGTAGTTGGGGTATTTGGGGGGTAGTTGGGGTATTTGGGGGGGTAGTTGATGTTCCCTGAGTGTGTCTCTCTGCTGCAGGAGTCGGGCCAGAGGGGTTCCGTGTTCCACGAGCAGAACCTGCTCAACTGTGTGTGTGTGTGTGTGTGTGTGTGTGTGTGTGTGTGTGTGTGTAGGAGTCGGGCCAGAGGGGTTCCGTGTTCCACGAGCAGAACCTGCTCAACTGTGTGTCCAACCTGTTCTCCGCCGGCACCGACACCACCGGAACCACGCTACGCTGGGGGCTCCTGCTCATGGCCAAATACCCCCACATCCAGGGTAAATACCCCACTAAACACCCCACTAAACACCCCACTAAACACCCCCACATCCAGGGTAAACACCCCACTAAACACCCCCACATCCAGGGTAAACACCCCATTAAATACCCCTGCAGAATAAATACACGACCAGATTAAATACCCCCACAGTTGAAACCATATTGGATTAAATACCCAAATATCCATAGCAAGATTACACACATACATACACACACACACACACACATACACAAACACAAACACATTGTGTGTGTGTGTGTGTGTAGACGCCGTGCAGGCTGAGCTGGAGCGTGTGATAGGTGCTCGTCTGCTGTGTGTGGAGGATCGCAGGCTGCTGCCGCTGACGGATGCTGTGTGTGTGTGTGTGTGTGTGTGTGTGTGTGTGTGTGTGTGTGTGTGTGTGTGTAGACGCCGTGCAGGCTGAGCTGGAGCGTGTGATAGGTGCTCGTCTGCTGTGTGTGGAGGATCGCAGGCTGCTGCCGCTGACGGATGCTGTGTGTGTGTGTGTGTGTGTGTGTGTGTGTGTGTGTGTGTGTGTGTGTGTGTGTAGACGCCGTGCAGGCTGAGCTGGAGCGTGTGATAGGTGATCGTCTGCCGTGTGTGGAGGATCGCAGGCTGCTGCCGCTGACGGATGCTGTGTGTGTGTGTGTGTGTGTGTGTGTGTGTGTGTGTGTGTGTAGACGCCGTGCAGGCTGAGCTGGAGTGTGTGATAGGTGATCGTCTGCCGTGTGTGGAGGATCGCAGGCTGCTGCCGCTGACGGATGCTGTGTGTGTGTGTGTGTGTGTGTGTGTGTGTGTGTGTGTGTGTGTGTGTGTGTGTGTAGACGGCGTGCATGCTGAGCTGGAGCGTGTGATAGGTGATCGTCTGCCGTGCGCGGAGGATCGCAGGCTGCTGCCGCTGACGGATGCTGTGATTCACGAGACTCAGCGACTGGCCAACGTCTTTCCCATGAGCCTCCCCCACCGCACGACCTCTGACCTCACATTCATGGGCTACCGCATCAGCAAGGTACACACACACACACACACACACACACCGCACACACTCATCACACACACACAGAAGGTCTCATCACACACACTGCATCATGGGAAATCATTCCTGTAATAACCACCCCACCCTAACAACCACCCCACCTTAATAACTACCCCACCCTCAACACGAGAACACCGCACTGCATGATGGGTAATCCTGTCTGTGACATGCATCTGGCACCATGGGGCATGTTGGTGTGTGTGCTGCACATGTACTTTATGTAAATATGCATATGTGTGTGTGTGTTTCTCTGGTGTGTATGTGTGTGTGTGTGTGTGTGTGTGTGTGTGTGTGTGTGTCTGCGTGTGTGTGTGCGTGCGTGCATGTGTGTGTCTGTGTCTGTGCGTGCGTGCGTGAGTGTGTGTGTGTGTGCCTGTGCGTGTGTGTGTGTGTGTCTGTGCTGTGTGTGTGTGCGTGCGTGCGTGCATGTGTGTGTCTGTGCGTGCGTGCGTGCGTGCGTGAGTGTGTGTGTGTGTGTGTGTGTGTGTATGTGTGTATGTATGTATGTGTGTGTGTGTGTGTGTGTGTGTGTGTGTGTGTGTGTATGTGTATGTGTGTGTATGTATGTGTGTATGTGTATGTGTGTGTGTGTCTGCGTGTATGTGTGTGTGTGTGTGTGTGTGTGTGTGTGTGTGTGTGTTAGGGCACGTGTGTGTTTCCCCTGCTGGCCTCTGTGCTGCAGGATGAGGGTGAGTGGGAGGAGCCATATCGCTTCAACCCGCATCACTTCCTGGATGCCCACGGACGCTTCCGCAAGAGAGACGCCTTCCTGCCCTTCTCCGCTGGTACACACACACACACACACACACACACGCGCAGACACACACACACACACACACACGCACACGCATGGACGCTTCTGCAAGAGAGACACCTTTCCGCCCCTCTCCACTGGTACACACACACACACACACACTTACACACACACACACACTTACACACGGACGCTCTTCCCTCTAATGCCCCTCTCTAATGTCCCTGTGTCTCTAATGCCCCTCTCTAATGCCCCTGTGTAATGCCCCTGTCCCTCTCTAATGCCCCTGTCTCTCTCTAATGCCCCTGTGTAATGCCCCTGTCTTTCTCTAATGCCCCTGTCTCTCTCTAATGCCCCTGTCTCTCTCTAATGCCCCTGTGTCTCTCTAATGCCCCTGTCTCTCTCTAATGCCCCTCTCTAATGCCCCTGTCTCTCTCTAATGCCCCTGTCTCTCTCTAATGCCCCTCTCTAATGCCCCTGTCTCTGTCTAATGCCCCTGTGTCTCTAATGCCCCTGTGTATTGCCCCTCTGTAATACCCCTGTCTCTCTAATGCCCCTGTGTATTGCCCCTCTGTAGGGCGGCGTGTGTGTCTGGGGGAGGCGCTGGCTAAGATGGAGCTGTTCCTCTTCTTCGCGTCGCTGCTGCAGAGCTTCCGCTTCACGGCGCCCCCTGGAGTGCTGGAGGAGGAGCTGGACCTGACGCCCGTAGTGGGGGCCACCCTCAACCCCCCCCCACACACACTCTGTGCCCTCCCCCGCCACTGACACACACAGTGTGTGTGTAGGGGGTGTGTAGGGAGTGTAGTGTGTGTGTAGTGTGTAGTGTGTGTAGTGTGTGTAGGGTGTGTAGTGTGTGTGTAGTGTGTAGTGTGTGTAGTGTGTGTAGGGTGTGTAGTGTGTGTGTAGTGTGTAGTGTGTGTAGGGTGTGTAGGGGGTGTAGTGTGTGTGTAGTGTGTAGTGTGTGTAGGGTGTGTAGGGTGTGTAGTGTGTGTGTAGTGTGTAGTGTGTGTAGTGTTTGTGTAGTGCGTGTAGTGCGTGTAGGGTGTGTGTGGCACTCTGTCTGTCTGTCTGTCTGTCTGTCTGCCTGCCTGTCTGTCTGCCTGTCTGTTTGTCTGTCTGCCTGTCTGTCTGCCTGTCTGCCTGTCTGTCTGTCTGCCTGTCTGTTTGTCTGTTTGCCTGTCTGTCTGCCTGTCTGCCTGCCTGTCTGTCTGTCTGCCTGTCTGCCTGCCTGTCTGTCTGCCTGTCTGTCTGCCTGTCTGTCTGTCTGTTCCACACACAGCTCTTGAACCATTCCTCCTCTCTTGCTCCTGCCGTGGTTGAGTGCAGTGCCCAGTGTCATGTTGTTAGGACAAAAAATTACACCTACACACACACACACACACACACACACACACACACACACATATATATATATAAACTAGCATAATAAGCCAAGTTATATATACATATATCAGACAGGTTTTAGAACTGTGATTGTGTGTATATGGAAATGTGTGTGTGTGTGTGTGTTTGGTCATATCTGCTGTTTCAGGAATAAAAAAATACTTTGTTAACGCTCTCTCTCTCTGTCAGTTGTGCTGTCCGTTTAAAATCTTTTCCTTAGTCAGTCACTCGGCAAGCGCATGTGCTAATCTTGTGCTGCAGTGCCACCTTCAGGACAAAGTGGTCATTACAACACATCACACACGCACAACCTTTCACTTCTCTGTAGCAACACATCATTACGCTTCATAGTTTAGCACGTTAGCTATGTCCGTCTCAAGAAACACAGTCTTCTCTGCTAGCTTAAAGGATAGATGCCCAGCTCTGATTCACAGGTGTTGGACACGCCATCTAACTTCGCTTTTATCCTTTAAAAAATAATATTATCTTTAATAGTGTTTGAAACCATAGCAGTAAACACAGGGAATGACAGTGACAAAAATGCAGAGGCAAAAATATGATGAATAAAAGAAAGAAAGAAGATTTGTACATTGGA
>CM059287.1:451830-454330 GCA_030347295.1 Setipinna tenuifilis | reverse complement strand
ACTCATGAAGGCAAGAATACAAATGGAGTTCACATTTTATAAGTCCATTAAGAACATTGATGCCTTTGAATATGTTTGGCGGCTCAGTGATTGATGGAGAACTAGTTTTTGCAAATTGTTTGTTATGATGTATATTTATATTTTCAATTACTTTTAAACCCCCCTTCCTTGGTTGGTGTGTGCTTTTAATTATGTAACATAATATGTATCTTTGTAAATAAAGATTTTTGTAAATTCTCCATCCTTCTCCCTCTCCCTCTCTCTCTCTCTCTCTCTCTCTCTCCATCCTTCTCTCTCTCTCTCCCCCAGTCCGAGGCCGTCCATCCCTCTCTCCCTCCTGCTGTGTGACGAGGAGGCAGCCCTGATCATACAGTCCTTCTGGAGGGGCTACAAGGTCACACACACACACACACACACACACACACACACACACCTCATACAGTCCTTCTGGAGGGGCTACAAGGTCACACACTCACACACACACACACACACACACACACACACACACACACACACCTCATACAGTCCTTCTGGAGGGGCTACAAGGTCACACACACACACACACACACACACACACACACACACCTCATACAGTCCTTCTGGAGGGGCTACAAGGTCACACACACACACAGACACACACACACGCACACACACACTCACACACACACACACACACACACACACACACACACACACACACACACCTCATACAGTCCTTCTGGAGGGGCTACAAGGTCACACACACACACACACACCTCATACAGTCCTTCTGGAGGGGCTACAAGGTACACACACACACACCTCGTACAGTCCTTCTGGAGGGGCTACAAGGTACACACACACACACACACACACACACACACACACACACCTCATACAGTTCTTCTGGAGGGGCTACAAGGTCACACACACACACACACACACACACACACACACACACACACACACACACACATCATACAGTCCTTCTGGAGGGGCTACAAGGTCACACACACACACACACACACACACACACCTCATACAGTCCTTCTGGAGGGGCTACAAGGTCACACACACAGACCTACACACACACACGCACACACACACACACTCACACACACTCACACACACACACACACACACACACACCAGAGGGGCTGTCTATCTAGGAGAGGAGTTAACACACACACACACACACACACACACACACACACACACACACACACACACACCACAGGGCCTGTCTATCTAGGAGAGGAATTAACACACACACACACACACACTCACACACACACACACCACAGGGGCTGTCTATCTAGGAGAGGAATTAACACACACACACACTCACAAACACACACACACACACACACCACAGGGGCTGTCTATCTAGGAGAGGAATTAACATCTTTAACCTTCTCATCCTGCTCTTTATAAAGATGCTCTTAGCATTCTCTGTCACACACACACACACACACACACACACACACACACACACACATGCCCCACAAGCCCCACAAATAGACAAATATTTACAGACATGTGTGTGTGTTGAAACATTTTTGTGTTTTTGTGCCAACAAATGACCTGAGCAGGTAGCCCTATTTATTTTTTTGTGTGTGTGAAGAGGGCAGTGTGTGTGTGTGTGTGTTGGGCAGCAGGGGGCAGTGTGTGCTTGTGTGTGTGTGTGTGTATGTGGTGTGTAGAGGGCAGTGTGTGTGTGCTTGTGTGTGTGTGTGTGTATGTGTGTGTGTGTGTGTGAAAGGGAAGGGGTGTGTGTGTGTGTGTGTGTGTGTGTGTGTGTGTGTGTGTGTGTGTGTGTGTGTGTGTGAAAGGGAAGGGGTGTGTGTGTGTGTGTGTGTGTGTGTAAAAGAGAAGGTGTGTGTGTGTGTGTGTGTGTGTGTGTGTAAGAGAAGGGGTGTGTGTGTGTGTGTGTGTGTGTAAGAGAAGGGGTGTGTGTGTGTGTGGTGTGTGTGTGTAAGAGAAGGGGGTGTGTGTGTGTGTGTGTGTGTGTGTAAGAGAAGGTGTGTGTGTGTGTGTGTGTGTGTGTGTGTGTGTAAGAGAAGGGGTGTGTGTGTGTGTGTGTGTGTGTGTGTGTGTGTGTGTGTGTGTGTGTGTGTAAGAGAAGGGGTGTGTGTGTGTGTGTGTGTGTGTAAGAGAAGGGGTGTGTGCTAACTGTTCTGCTGTGAAATACAGTTCTGCTGGCGAAAGGAAATTAATGACTCCACCCCCTTAATCCATCATCCTCTCTCCCTCTCTCTCTATCCCTCTCCCTCTCTCTCTCTTCCCTCTCTCCCTTTCTCCCTCTATCTCTCTCTCTCTATCCCTCTCTCTCTCTCTTCCCTCTCTCCCTCTCTCCCTCTATCTCTCTCTCTCTATCTCTCTCTATCCCTCTCTCTCTCTCTTCCCTCTCTCCCTCTCTCTCTCTATCTCCCTCTCTCTCTCCCTCTCTCCCTCCCTCTCTCTCTCTATATCCCTCTCTCTATCTCCCTCTCTCCCTCCCTCTCTCCCTCCCTCTCTCAGC
>CM059287.1:433215-440715 GCA_030347295.1 Setipinna tenuifilis | reverse complement strand
GTTTTGATTTCGAGGAGGTTAGGTAGTTTTTGTTCTATTAAAAGAGGAGGGAAGGTTACAGGGCCTGTTTTGCTTTTCTATTCATTGGTTCCTGTTTATTGACACCTTTTTGTTACCGTTTGTTTAATAAACACCGTTTTGATATAGTTTAATCTCCTGGTTTCTTATGTTGCCACCTCATATATTTCTTTTACAATATTTTTCCACATGAGGTCGTAACAGTGTGTGTGCGTGTGTGTGTGTGTGCATGTGTAGGCAGGTAAACTTTATAACCTACGAGCCACTGTGTCACCTGAGGTTGGAGTAGGGCTTATGAAGCATTATACTGCCTCAGGAGCACTCATGAGTATGTATAAACACACATAGATACTTCACTGACTTATGAATGCATTATAAGCCTTTATGAACACCTGTGTAGAGTCTTGTGTTCCTCTTACACCCCCGTTAAAGCTATGACCTTACAGCTGTAGCCCTTTATAACACCTTATAATAATAATAATAATAATGCATTTTATTTATATTGCCCTTTACATCCAAAGATCTCAAAGGGCTACAGGATTAAAAAGGAGACTAAAAAAAATAAACAAACAAACAAACAAACAATCAATGTATTATTAAGAGAAGTCTAAAAAGAGTAAAAAAAAAAAGAGAAACTACTAAAAAGAGAGACAATTACAAAATGGGACCAAAGGTTTGGTTAAAAAGAAATGCCTTCAAATGTCTTTTAAAACAGTCAGTGGACTGTGGTGCCCTCAGGGAGTCAGGAAGGGCATTCCACAGCCTAGGTGCAGCAGTGCAGAAGGCCCTGTCTCCCATAGTCCTCAGCCTGGTTCTGGGGATCTGGAGATAGTTTGAGTGAGTGGAGCGGAGGGAGCGTGATGTGCTTTGTGGGAGAAGAAGTTCTTTGAGGTAGGGGGGGGCATGTCCATGGATGCATTGGTGTGTGAGGAGGGAAACCTTGTATTGGATGCGGGCAGAGACAGGAAGCCAGTGGAGTGAGTGGAGGATAGGGGTGATGTGCTCATGTTTGCGCACTCTCATCAGGATCCTAGCTGCAGAGTTTTGGATGTATTGCAGCCTCTGCAGGCTCTTGCTAGGGATCCCGATGAGAAGTGCATTGCAGTAGTCCAGTCTGGAGGAGATGAAGGCATGGACTAGCTTTTCGGCATCTGGGAGGGAGAGAATGGGGCGGAGTTTGGAGATATTTCTGAGGTGGTAGAAGGAGGTCTTGCAGAGGTGGTTTATGTGGGATTCAAAGGTAAGTTGAGGGTCCATTTTCACAGTTGGTGACTACAGATGAGAGGGGAATGTTGGAGCCAGAAAAGTCAATGCTAAGTATAGGTGTTGATTTAATCTGGTGAGGAGTGCCAACCAGGATGGCTTCCGTTTTGGCGCTGTTTAGTTGGAGGAAATTTTGCCCCATCCATGCCTTAATCTCCTCCAGACAGATGGTAAGTTGGGACAGGGCTGGTTGAGATGAGGAGGGTGGTGCTGCATGTTTGACGTTGACATAAAGCTGTGTGTCATCGGCGTAGCAGTGGAATGAAAAACCATGACGACTGATGACCTGACCAAGGGGAGTGAGGTAAAGGATGAAGAGGATAGGGCCCAGGACTGACCCTTGGGGAACACCACAGGTGACTGTGTGAGGGTTTGAGGTGGCGTGGCCCATGGAGATGTACTCTGTCCGGTTGGTGAGGTATGACTGAAACCAACTGAGCACAGTGCCAGAGATTCCGATGGTGAGGTTGAGTCTGTTTAGTAGGGTGTTGTGATCAACTGTGTCAAATGCGGCGGATAGGTCCAGGAGGACAAGGAGAGATGGGGAACCAGCGTCGGATGACATCAGGAGATCATTTGTGACTCTTACAAGGGCAGTTTCTGTGCTGTGGGCGGAGCGGAAACCGGATTGAAATTTTTCATAGAGGTTGTTGAGTTTTAGATGGTTTTGAAGGTAGGAGGCCACTACTTTCTCAAGCACTTTAGAGATGAAGGGGAGATTGGAAATTGGCCTATAATTTGAAAGGACCTCTGGGTCAAGGGTAGGCTTTTTGAGGAGTGGTTTGATAATGGCTCTTTTAAGAACAGAGGGGACGACACCAGCTTGGAGGGAGTGGTTGATAACAGAAGTAATCAGTGGCTTGAGGGCAGTGAAATGGGATTTAACCAGGGAGGATGGGAGAGGGTCCAGAGCACAGGTGGAGGGTTTCATCTTCATGATGATGTGCTGCACTTCTTCAGAGGTGACAAGGGGAAAGCAATGGAGGGGTTTGGTGATGGCACATATTTTAGGTGTAGTATATGTAGGGAGACCAGGAAGGGAAGAACGGATGCGTGCAATTTTGGAGGTGAAAAAGTCCATGAGGAGATTGCACTGTTCTGTTGTGGCAGTAGATGGTGGAGATTTAGGCTTGAGAAGGTGGTTAACAGTGGAGAAGAGCTGTTTTGAGTTTCCTGAGCTATTTCTGATGATATCAGAGTAGAAGAGTGACCTTGCCTCTTTGAGAGAAGTTGAATATTGCTGTTTGTGCTTCCGGTATTCCAGCTTGTGTACAGTGAGGCCTGAGGTCTTGCAGCGGCGCTCAAGGACGCGCCCAGCTGCCTTCATTTTCCGAAGCTCGTCCGAAAACCAAGGAGCAGAGCGTGAAAAGGTGACCATTCTGGTTTTGACAGGGGCATGCTGGTCCAGCAGGTTGCTCAGGTGGCTGTTGTAATAATCAACTGCTTCGTCAGTGGATGAGAAATGTGAGGAGAGGTGCTGAAAGTCTGCTGCCAGGTGTTCGTGATTAATGTTTTTGAGGTTTCTGAAGCAGATATTTCGTTTGGGATTTGGAGGACCATATGAGGACTGTAAATCCAATGAAACCACTTTGTGGTCAGAAATGCCTAGGTCATACACCTGCAGGTTGTTGAGAGGGGCAGAGTTTGTGATGACCAGGTCCAAAGTGTGCCCCCTGCTGTGCGTGGGGACATCAACGAGTTGCTTTAGGTTGAAGCAGTCCAGTAGTTGCAGAAATTCAGCAGCAAAACGACAGGAGGGAGTGTCAACATGAAAGTTCATGTCACCAAGGATGACAACATCAGCAGCGGAGGTGCAGAGAGTAGTGAGGAGCTCTGACATCTCGGGGATGAAGGAGGGGTTAGGTTTGGGCGGTCTGTAGACAAGAAGGAACAGCACATGGGAAGGGGGCTTACATTTAAAAGCAAGGCATTCAAATGAGGTAAGAGCAGGTAATGGTTTTGGGGATAACTCCAGATCACTGCGATGGAAGACTGACAGGCCACCACCGCGACCTGAGCTACGAGCTTTCTGGAGGTAGCTATATCCCAGAGGACAGCTCTCATTTAAAGTGAAAAAATGGTCGGGCTGGTGCCAGGTCTCAGTAATGCACATCAAATCAAGACAATTTTCCAGTATGTGGTCGTGAATGAGGCAAGACTTGTTAGTTAGTGATTGAGCATTTAAAAGTTCAATTTTTATGCTGGATGTGACAGCAAGTCTTTGCAGTGGCCGTAATAGACTGAAATCCACTCCACGTTTTTGAGCGCACTGATGACGTATCTGAGGAGCGACAGTTCGGGTGGCTGACCAGAGAGCCGGGATAGCAGAGTTTGTCCGTGAGTAGAGGAACTTTCTACGGGAACTTCTGTGGATATAACGCCGGCGGCGGAGAAGACCAAGTTCTTTAATCACAGATAAGCATGGTGGAGTAGAAAAACTTCTGAGATTCACCAGCTGCTCGAAGGAGTAACTCAGCATAGTGTCAACGGCGGCGTAGGCAACGCAGATCGTAGGAGTCCCTTCACGATGTTGTGCAGGCAGCAGCAGGTAACTCGACGTAAACGCCTGACAGGTCAGTAACACGAACAGTAAAAAATGTAATTTAACAGACTCGATGTTAGAATGTACTGTTAAACCATAGGCGCGTGAAGCCGTTTAGTTCAGAGATAGGAGATAGGAGAAGCGGCGAACAGCCAACGCCAGCGTCCTCACCACTCCACAGGTGTGTCTATCTTGGTAGACCTTATGGCAAGCCTTAGCCCTTCATAACACATTATGGCAAGCCTTAGTCCTTCATAACACCTTATGGCAAGCCTTAGCCCTTCATAACACCTTATGGCAAGCCTTAGCCCTTCATAACACCTTATGGCAAGCCTTAGCCCTTCATAACACATTATGGCAAGCCTTAGTCCTTCATAACACCTTATGGCAAGCCTTAGTCCTTCATAACACCTTATGGCAAGCCTTAGCCCTTCATAACACATTATGGCAAGCCTTAGTCCTTCATAACACATTATGGCAAGCCTTAGCCCTTCATAACACCTTATGGCAAGCCTTAGCCCTTCATAACACCTTATGGCAAGCCTTAGCACTTTATAATAGCTTATGGCAAGCCTTAGCCCTTCATAACACCTTATGGCAAGCCTTAGCCCTTTATAATAGCTTATGGCAAGCCTTAGCCCTTCATAACACCTTATGGCAAGCCTTAGCCCTTTATAATAGCTTATGGCAAGCCTTAGCCCTTTATAATACATTATGGCAAGCCTTAGTCCTTCATAACACCTTATGGCAAGCCTTAGCCCTTCATAACACATTATGGCAAGCCTTAGTCCTTCATAACACATTATGGCAAGCCTTAGCCCTTCATAACACCTTATGGCAAGCCTTAGCCCTTCATAACACCTTATGGCAAGCCTTAGCACTTTATAATAGCTTATGGCAAGCCTTAGCCCTTCATAACACCTTATGGCAAGCCTTAGCCCTTTATAATAGCTTATGGCAAGCCTTAGCCCTTCATAACACCTTATGGCAAGCCTTAGCCCTTTATAATAGCTTATGGCAAGCCTTAGCCCTTCATAACACCTTATGGCAAGCCTTAGCCCTTTATAATAGCTTATGGCAAGCCTTAGCCCTTTATAATACATTATGTCAAGCCTTAGCCCTTCATAACACCTTATGGCAAGCCTTAGCCCTTCATAACACCTTATGGCAAGCCTTAGCCCTTCATAACACCTTATGGCAAGCCTTAGCCCTTTATAATAGCTTATGGCAAGCCTTAGCCCTTCATAACACCTTATGGCAAGCCTTAGCCCTTTATAATAGCTTATGGCAAGCCTTAGCCCTTCATAACACCTTATGGCAAGCCTTAGCCCTTTATAATAGCTTATGGCAAGCCTTAGCCCTTTATAATACATTATGTCAAGCCTTAGCCCTTCATAACACCTTATGGCAAGCCTTAGCCCTTCATAACACCTTATGGCAAGCCTTAGCCCTTTATAATAGCTTATGGCAAGCCTTAGCCCTTTATAATACCTTATGGCAAGCCTTAGCCCTTTATAATACATTATGGCAAGCCTTAGCCCTTTATAATACCTTATGGCAAGCCTTGGGCCTTTATAATACCTTATGGCAAGCCTTAGCCCTTTATAATACATTATGGCAAGCCTTAGCCCTTTATAATACCTTATGGCAAGCCTTGGGCCTTTATAGTACCTTATGACAAGCCTTGGGCCTTTATAATACCTTATGGCAAGCCTTAGGCCTTTATAATACCTTATTATAAAGCTTCAACTTGTTGCTTTAAAAGATCATGGAATTCGATATGGGAATAATTATTTTATTTTTTCGTAAGTAGTGTGTGTGTGTGCGTGCGTGCGTGTCCGTACATGTGTGTGTGTATGTGTGTGTGTGAAACTCCAACATAACTGCTGCTCGGACCATCTGGATTCAAGAGGAAGGTCAAGAGGCCTCTGCAAGACCAAACATGCGAGTGTGTGTGTGTGTGTGTGTGTGTGTGTGCGTATATGTGAGTGTGAGTGTGTGCGTGTGTGTGTGTGTGTGTGTGTGTGCATGTGTGTGAGTTGAGTGTGTGAATGTATAAGTACCAACAATGTGTGTAGTCACATACACACACACACACACACACACATTGCATGAGTAAATGTATACAGATGAGCACTTGAGCATACACAAAACACACACACACTCACACACACACTCACACACACACTCACACACACACATTGCATGAGTAGGCCTACTGTACTTGTATACAGATGAGCTTCACACACAGGCAGTTAGCGAGGGACGACACTCACAAACACACACACCACACACACACACACCACACACACACACACACACACACACACACCACACACACACACACACACACACACACACCACACACACACACACACACACACACACACACACCACACACACTCACACACACACACACACACACACACACCACACACACACACACACACACACACACACACACACACACACACACCACACACACACACACCACACACACACACACACACACACACACACACAGTTCTCAAAGATGTTCTTACAAAGTAGTCAGACCAGTCAGACAGGCACACATGAACACACACACACACACACACAGAAAGACAGCTTAAATGTAAACGTGTCTCAGCCAGTGTTGGGAATTGTCCTGCAGGCTAATGTTAGCTGTGTGTGTGTGTGTGTGTGTGTGTTTGTGCACAGGCTAATGTCAGCTGTGTGTGTGTGTGTGTGTGTGTGTATAGAGGCTAATGTCAGCTGCAGAGAAAGAAAGGCAGAGGTGTGTGTGTGTGTGTGTGTGTGTGTGTGTGCGTACGCTGTTAAGCAAATGCTGTGATGTTGGTGAGGAAATATATCCGAGTATCACATGACTATCCTAGTTATATACACCTCAAAGGCACAGGCACGCACACACACACACCCACACACCTACACTCATCTCTCTCTCTGTCACACACACACATACACACACACACACACACACACACTCACACACACACACACACACACCAGCAGTTCCTCATTCTCAGCAATTCTATAGAAACTAAAGAATACAGAGCATGTGCTGACACATGGAACACTAAATGTGTGTGTGTGTGTGTGTTTGTGTGTGTGTGTGTGTGTTTATATGTGTGTGTATGTGTGTGTGTGTGTGTGTGTGTGTGTGCATATGAGAAAGACAGAAAGAGAGGGAGAGAGAGAGAGACAGACAGACAGACAGAAAAACAGACCTACAGACAGACAGACAGACAGACAGACAAGCCTAACCAAGCCCACATACACTACATGCTGTACATACCCTGTGTGTGTGTGTGTGTGTGTGTGTGTGTGTGTGTATGTGTGTGCATGTGAGAGAGAAAGAGTGTAAATATTTAAATTCCTATCTTGGTCCCCATCCTTTGATAAACACACTTCTGAACTCGATTGAAAACAGCACCTACACACACACACACACACACATCTCAGTTTGCACTCATCATGCCCTCTCTCACATTGTGTGTGTCGTGGCTGAAGGGCCTATAAAGGTGTGTGTGTGTGAGTGTGTATGTGTGTGCCTTCATCATCGTGTGTGTGTGTGTGTGTGTGTGTGTGTGTGTGTGTGTGTGTCGTGGCTGAAGGGCCTATAAAGGTTTTTACTGCTGTAAGGGAATCTGTAAATGTTACACAGGACTTCGGACCAC
>CM059287.1:408215-410715 GCA_030347295.1 Setipinna tenuifilis | reverse complement strand
CTGACTGCTTTTAGAGTTCTGTGTTTCCTATGAAAAGTGTATCTCTGTGTGTGTGTGTGTGTGTGTGTGTGTGTGTGTGTGTAGCTAGGTCTGTGTATGCTTTGACCATAAAGTGTATTTTTAACCGTAAGACTTTACATTAAAGCACTATTGTATGCTCTGTGACTCTGTGTGTGTGTCATGTGTTTCTTGAAATTGCTCCGTTCTGGCCTGTGTGTGTCTGTGTGTGTGTGTGAGTGTGTGTGTGTGAGTGTGTGTGTGTGTGTGTGGGCGCTCTGAACTTCAAATGCGTCTGGATGTCTGGACACGCCTCACTAGCGTCAGATAGGGCCAACAGCAGGGCTAACACAGTGTGTGTGTGTGTGTGTGTGTGCTGTGTGTGTGTGTGCTGTGTGTGTGTGTGCTGTGTGTGTGTGTGCTGTGTGTGTGTGTCGGCCAACAGCAGGGCTAACAATGGGGATGCTGATTGGATGTTTTAATTAATGAGGTATTTTAATTAATGAGGTATTTTAATAGCAACTTCGAGAAAATCCTGCATCCCCACTCGGGGCGGGTGGAAAGCTTTGGAGGATGGTGATTGGCTGTTGAGAGTGATGCAGAGTGGTGATTGGCTGTTGAGAGTGATGCAGGATGATGATTGGTTGTTCAGAATCAGACTCAGTTCTATTGGCCAAGTGTACTTACGGCAAGAAATCTGACTCCAGTTGATGTTAGCAGTATACATATAGACAAAGTAGTATACTTAAGAAATAGTATACATATAGGTGCATAATATACAAGTGGGACATCATATATAAGACAAGTTTACTTGGAGTGGGAATAAAGTGCATCTAACAGTGCAATGTAGTGTGCTAGAATAGTGTGCTAGATACATATGCAATAGTAAAGTATGCATTGTGTAGATATAGTATGCTAGATACATAGGGATGTTAAGTATGCATTGTGTAGATATAGTGTGCTAGATACATAGGGATGTTAAGTATGTAGTGTGTAGATATAGTGTGCTAGATACATAGGGATGTTAAGTATGTAGTGTGTAGATATAATGTGCTAGATGTATATGGATGATAAGTATGCATTGTGTAGATATAGTGTGCTAGATACATAGGGATGTTAAGTATGTAGTGTGTAGATATAGTGTGCTAGATGTATATGGATGATAAGTATGCATTGTGTAGATATAGTGTGCTAGATACATAGGGATGTTAAGTATGTAGTGTGTAGATATAGTGTGCTATATTATATTATATATAGTGGGATGACCCATAGCCGTTTAGGAGAGTGACGTTATTGGCCGTTATTGTCTAGAAAAGACGTGTTATAAGATGTATATGAGCCACCCGCGGTGCAGGATGGGAAAAGAGGGGCTAGTGTGTGTCCATGCCCCGTCTTGACTCACACGCAGCTCCGATGCAGAGAAGTTGAAGTTTCTAGCAATTTCTGGGTGGTGGTGCAGTACCTCAACTTGACAGTAGGTGGCAGCACAGTTTCAATTTCATTTTTCTATCATTCTGTTATTTGGGTGTACATTTTATAGTTGGGGGGCAGTTGCACACGTTTATGTGCGACATAATGTGTTGATTTGTGAGATAAATAGGCTGGTGCTCTATGCGGAATTATCAGTGTGGTCAGATCTCCAACTATATTGATTTGACAGTATTGGCAGTTTGGAGAAATGGCATCTCAGTACGGCGTCTCTCAGAGACAGACGGATCTTCAGGACCTGCGAGCTCACAGGTGTACCGAGGGGGGCCAGTCAAGGTCTGTGCTAGTCATAGACAGAAGAAAGGTGCAAACCCCAACGTTGCTATCGCTGGGCAATCAGAGAACGCAGGACATCCGAGCACAGCCGCCTGACAGCCGCTTTCCAAACAGGACCCATTTCCCAGGGGTCTTTGCGAACATCCGTTGACGTGGCCGGCGTTGCACTGCGTACCGGGTTGATTTAAACTTTGGCAGGACCTCAGAAAGCCGGGCTCTGGTGGCTGCGTACGTTTACCTTTTTTGAGTTAAACAGCTGGTGTTAAAGCTTCAGTTATTTATTACACGTTTTTGGCCGTTTGTTTGGCGCCTGTTTGTGATGTCGGGTAAAATCAAGAGCCGAAGCGCGGCCAATGCCGAGTCCATCTCCGGGTCTGTGTCCTGTGATGAGCGCATCCTCCGGGACTGTCATCAGCTCTACACGGATGGCGACAGTGGTGAGAGAGAGAGAGATCTTATCTGCTCCAAACGGCGCACTTGGCCGCCATGTAATCCTGTGTCTTCTAGCTTTGGGCTTTAACGGAACCCATTAAAATGGCAGTTGGTAGCTCCCCGGTTTGCTTTGCTATGCTAGCTGCTGTCGGCGTGTTGAGTGATGAAGTTTAGCTTTGGATAGCTGCCAAGCGGACAGACTCAAGCACTCAGCCAGCTAGCTAGCCGGCAAACAAGTGTTACTTTAGAAAAACCTCCCTGTACAGACAAGACAGAGGCGATAGCTACACGTTGACTTGTTGCTAAT
>CM059287.1:395715-398215 GCA_030347295.1 Setipinna tenuifilis | reverse complement strand
TGTATTTTTGTACGACCAACATGATTTCCTACAACTTTTTTTACTGAGCATCTAATACTGTAGCCAGCGGATGGATTCTGACAATTATGAAGATTATAACCCGAAATAAAGTACTATTCTCAACACACGTGTGTGTGTGTGTGTGTGTGTGTGTGTGTGTGTGTGTGTGTTTGTGTGTTTGTGTGTAGGGAGGGGGAGATTTAATGAATGTAAAGATACAGTATAGAGGTGTGTCATTTTTCACATTATTAGCGCTTATTGGCATCAGAGCTGAGAGAGTGTGTGTGTGTGTGTGTTGGGAGGGGCTTATTGGCATCAGAGCTGAGAGTGTGTGTGTGTGTGTTGGGAGGGGCTTATTGGCATCAGAGCTGCCGTATGATATACGGTGACATGAGGATGCGTTAATTATTCATATAATAATATTGCAACATTTTAATGTTTTGATTTTGTCAAAGTTAGTATTAAAACTGTCTTGCAAAGTCACATATTCAACAGAGCTGCTGTTTGAGGGAGAGAGAGAAAGTGTGTGTGTGCGCGTGTAAGAGACAGACAGTGTGTGTGTGTGAGGGAGACCGAGAGAGAGTGTGTGTGTGTGTAAGAGACAGAGAGTGTGTGTGAGAGAGAGAGAGACAGAGTGTGTGTGTGTGTGTGTGAGAGAGAGAGAGAGAGAGACAGAGAGTGTGTGTGTGTATGTGTGAGAGAGAGAGAGACCAAGAGAGAGTGTGTGTGTGTGTGAGAGAGAGCCAGAGAGTGTGTGTGTGTGAGAGAGAGAGAGAGAGAGAGTGTGTGTGTGTGTGTGAGAGAGCCAGTGGCCGAGCTGAAGTGGTGTGTCGGTGAGAGGCATGCTGCTCTCCTGCTCGCGCTGATACTGGGTGGCTGCAGCGCGTGCTCACACAGCGGGCTACTTGTCTGGATGGACCGCCACCCGTGGTCATCTGACATCACACACACACACACACACACACACACACTACCAGGGGCTTGCCTAGCCAGCTCCAACTTTTTTCTTCCAGCATTCAGGAAGGGCGTTTACGTAACATCCGCGAGGCGAACCGGGGGAAAGGGCTTCCTGCCTGGCGCTGGTCCTCGCGGGTGCAGCTTCCAGCAGTGCCCGCGCGAGAGACACGCAGCACAATAGTGGCAGGAAACCGCACCGGATGGACGCGAGCAGCCCCGCGCGGAGCTGAGCGGACACGAGACGGACGGACGGGCACAGAAGGCTTTGGCGTCGCCCTGTTTTCCCGCCATGGAAGAGTCGGACAAACCGGCGGAGAGCGAGGACTCCGGTATGTCTTGTCTCGTGTAACTAGTAGCGAGACGCCGCAACTAACTAACCGTCTGTCTGTCTGTTTGTTTGGCTAATGACGGGGCGGCTGGAGTCACTTGACAACTGTGACACTTGAGTTAGTTGTGAAGTTTGTTGTCACACGGTTTTGTAAGTGTGTCGCTAATAGTGTGGCATGTTGTGTCGGTTAAACACCAGACTGAAATGTCAAAGTGAAACTTGAGTGTGTTGTCAAGTCTTGGCCACTCCGAGCTGAGCTGTTGTAGTTTGGTGGCAGTGAAGTTAGCTTTAGCTACGTGGAGGCTACCAGTGTGACAACTCCAACTGTCAGCTCGGCTGCCAAACCAGTTGTTGGGAAAAGGCTACACGGAGATTGAGCGGCTTCTAGGACTTTTCTTGTTGACTCTGACAAATAACTTTGGATTCAAAACAAGTACATTGGCACACAGAGTCGGCCAGCAGGGCTCGTAGTTAAAGTCGTGCGGGGGAGTTTGTCATGGTGGCCAAAGGCTCATGTTTAGTAAAGTCTACAAGCCAACAAGTTTGTTATCTTATCTTTGTGTCATGGCGACTGCCAGATGGAGAATAGTCCAGTCTGGCCGGTGTGTGCGTGTGTGTGGTGTGGTGTGGTGTGTGTGTGTGGGTGTGTGTGTGTGTGTGTGTGTGTGTGTGTGTGGTGTGTGACGTCTCCTACCTGCGCTTTATTAAGACTACCACTCTTTTAGAGCCACTTTCAGGGTGTGTGTGTGATATGTGTTTGCATGTGATGTGTGTGTGTGTGTAATATATGGTGTATGTGTGTGTGTGTGTGTGTGTGTGTGTGTGTGTAGAGACGGTGCGTCATCTGCAGGCCCAGCTGTCGGAGTTGTGTGTGTGTTATATGTAATTGTGTGTAATATATGTGTGTGTGTGTAATATTGTGGTGTGTGTGTGTGTGTGTGTGTGTAATATTGTGGTGTGTGTGTGTGTAATATTCTGGTGTGTGTGTGTGCGTGCGTGCGTAATATGTGGTGTGTGTGTGTGTGTGTGTGTGTAGAGGTGTGTCATCTGCAGGCCCAGCTGTCGGAGGTGAGGGCGGAGCTTGAGCACTGGAGGGGCGTGGCCACTATCTGTGAGGTCAGCAAGGAGGAGGAGCTTAAGGATCTGCAGAAACACTGTGACCAGGAAATGCAGTCAATGCAGGAGGCCCTCCGAGGTACACACACACACATACAC
>CM059287.1:373386-375886 GCA_030347295.1 Setipinna tenuifilis | reverse complement strand
ACACACACACACACAGCAAGATCTTCTGCTTTAGTGTCCAGGAGTCTGTGGAGTCAAAGGCCTAGCTACACCCACTGGACGGACGGACACACACACACACACACACACACACACATATATATACCTACCTGCTACACCCACTGGACACACACCAATAACACACATACCAGTCTCTCTTACACACTCTCTCTCTCTCTCTCTCACACACACACACACACACACACACCTACCTGCTACACACACACACACACACACACACGCACACACCCACCTGCTACACCCACTGGACACACACACACACACACACACACACACACACACACACACACACACACCTACCTGCTACACACACACACACACACCTACCTGCTACACACACACACACACACACACACACACACACACCCATACACACACACCCACACACACACCCACCTGCTACACCCACTGGTTCAAATGGCAAAGGCTGGAGCTTCAGATCGCTGTCTACCTGTAAGATAACGCACCTCATAACAATAATAATAATAATAATAATAATAATAACAACAACAATTATCTTTACTGTCTACCTGTAAGACAACACTTTCATCAAAGCCAAACTCAGAGTCATCTTTATTCAACTCTGTCTGATCCACAGGATGTAAACAGCACTGAACTGATGCTACTCTTAGGCCCGCAATGCCGATATTATGCAGATAATAATTATATACATCTGTGGTTCCCAAACTTTTCTGCTGTGTGTGTGTGTGTGTGTGTGTTTGTTTGTTTGTTTGTTTTTCCCTCCTTTTTCCCTCTCTCCTTTTTCACACCTTGTAACTGTGAAGTGACAAATATAAAGTTAAAAAAAGAAGAAGAGGCGCAGATGCTGTCATACCTTGTTGGAGTAAATCTGGACGGCGGTGATGGCCGAGGGGTCCAGGATGCGCCGCCGTTTGGGTCGCGGTTTGGCGGGGACCCTCCTCCTCTCTCCATCGCTGTCACTGTCCGAGATCTACGGATGTCACACGAAATGTAGTAGGTTAGGTTCAGAGTCCGTGTTAGCTTTTACTAATTTATAGACTATATCATACCAAATGCGCACAGTTTATTGAATAAGTTAGCCACGAAGCTAGAATGCTAAAAGTCCTCTAGCAATCCCAGGTAAACAAAACGTTAACACTTCGTGCTAATTTAACTACAACTACAAACCACTTTCCCAGCTGCTGTTTGTGTCCGTTTGAGTCCCATATCCCCCGACTACAGTTCCCCAGTCAGACTCAACCGTCTACTTTTATAAAAGAAAGAGTGCGGCTCTCTTTCTCTCTCCTCCGCAATGTGGAATATGAAGTTATAAAGTTATAAAGTTATAAAGCTCGATGACCGCTAGCTGCTACTCACCACTGTTGCCATCTTCTACTGACAGCCTGCGCGCGATTTTGTGACGTCATGCAAAGCCAGCCAATGGGAGAGCGCGACACAGACACACTTACAGGAAGTGGAGGCCAACAGTGGATTTGATTGGCTCATTGCACAGACTCATACACACAGTACTTCAGAGCCTCATCCTACCTCAAACCACCTTCGCTGTCGAGAAGAAAAAGTCTTTTTACTTGAAAAATCGTTGCCTGAAATTAGTTAGGTGAATGCAACTATTTAATTTCAAGTTATGTTGTCTTACACATGTAGATAACATGAAAAAGGATAGTTACATTTACTGAACTCATTTCAGACGAATTTTTCAAGCAAGTTGGACTCATTCTCTCCACAATGTATGTAGGCTACCATAGATGTCTGTGACGTTAACAAGAACACTGGCACTTTTCTCATCACTGCTGATCTGCAGCCATGCTTTGGACTGAAAAGGCGTTATATTATATTATATTATATTATCTATGTTATATTATATTATCTATGTTATATTATCTATATTATATTATATTATCTATGTTATATTATCTGCGTTATTATTCTTCTGGCAGACAGGGCTATGCGTGCACCTTTAAAGGACTCAGGAGGCGAGGACACAACTTAATCATAAAAAGTTTATTTTTTATTCTTCAAAAACACAGCTAGCAATGCCACCCTACAGGGCCAGACGTATGTACACGAGAGAACACACACACACACACACACTTCACCAGTCACAGCTCCACGTGTGTCTGTGTGTGTGTGTGTGTAACAGAAAAAGAGAGGCATGGTTGTGCCACAGTGAGATCTGCTGTGTGTGTGTGTGTGTGTGTGTGTGTCCTCCACTCCTCTTGTGGTGCTGTACTCACCAGCACACACACACACGCGCACACACACACACACACACACACACACACACACGCACACACCTCCACTGCAGCAGGGGGCGATGATGAGTGTGTGCACTGTTCTTTTCTCCACTTTTCAACAAACCTGTTCTCCCCCTCTCCTCTCCTCTCCTCTATCCCCTCTTCCTCTTCCTCTCCCTGTTCTCCCCCTCTCCTCTCCTTTCCTCTATCCCCTCTCCTCTCCTCTTCTCTCTCCTCCATCCCCT
>CM059287.1:351254-355786 GCA_030347295.1 Setipinna tenuifilis | reverse complement strand
AGACGAATTTTGCCTGGGGGTGTTGTCGCCAATATTTCAAGCAGATTATCGAGCGGAGTGGGACAGCCTATGGATCTTATCCGATGTGAGTGATCACGTCGCCGGCCAGTCTACCGTGGCAGCCTGGCTGGCCAACATAAGCTGTCCCGCAAGCTAGCCTACATCTAACAGCAGCAACTGATTCAAAATTGCACATTGCAGGGGCTACATGGGCTAAATATTATCGTTGTGTTGCCTAGATGATATTTGAGTGCTGTAATATCATTCTACAAATGCAAGAAGTGTACTAGTACAAGCTTCTGACCGTATTTGTTAGCCAGCTTGCTAATAGTTAGCTAGTCGTAAGCTAACTTTGCTATCTTAAAACTTCAAGTAATTAAATGGTCATCTAGAGTACTCTGCTTGTCTTAAGTCAGTTCGTGTTACATTTAAATAACAATCCGTGACGGCACCATCACTTTTGGTCACTCAGAGACTTTAAATCATACAAACACTTTAACGTTAGAGGTTCCACAAGTGTCCGCCATGTTGGTCTGAATTTTTTGTAACTCCCGCCTCTTAAGCAACTAAACACACCACACAGTGATCTAATTGGTCATAACATCATTCTCATTTAAATAAAGTTCAGGTTTCGCCAACTGCATTTCACCCCCCTCGGCGAATTCGCCTGACCTTCGCCCTGTCAAAAGGGGCCGTAACTCCTAAGAGGGAAAAGCAGGAGTGTCTATCTGTTATAGATGAGTGTGTGTGTGTGTGTGTGTGTGTGTGTGTGTGTGTGTAGGAGTGTGTGAGCAAGCGTGAGCGGCAGGAGTGTCTTCTCCTCCACAAGGAGGCGCTGCAGAGGAGGGCGGCCGAGGAGGAGGCGGCGTTGCTACGGCGACAGCGTCAGAACTACGAGCTCCAGTGTCGCCAGCACAAGAGGAAACTACTGATCGCCACACACACCCTCCAGCAGGACCTGCTCAGAGAGGTACACACACACACACACACACACACACACACACACACACACTCACACACACACTCACACACACACACACACACACACACACACTCCAGCAGGACCTGCTCAGAGAGGTACACACACACACACACACACACACACACACACACTCACACTCACACACACACACACACACACACACACACACACACTCCAGCAGGACCTGCTCAGAGAGGTACACACACACACACGCTAACGTGCTAACATAAGCTAACCATGGCTAGCATGAGTCAATGACATGAGCTGACATAGACTGGCCATGGCTAGCGTTAGCGTTACCTAGCGTTAGCTATCATGCTCTTCACATTGAGATAACGGGGCTAGCGTTAGCTATCATGCTCTTCACATTGAGATAATCTGGTTAACGTTAGCTATCATGCTCTTCACACAGACTAATGTGGCTAGCGTTAGCTATCATGTTAATGTGGCTAGCGTGAAAGCATGTTGGATGTTCACTAGTTAGCTTGTTTTCATGATTTCCTCTGATGTGCTATTCTGTATACTTTGTCTGTGTGTGTGCGTCCGTGTGTGTGTGTGTATGCGCATGCGTGTGTGTGTGTGTTTGTGTGTGTCTGTGTCTGTGTGTGTGTGCGTCCGTGTGTGTGTGTGTGTATCCGCATGCGTGTGTGTGTGTGTGTGTGTGTGCAGGAGCTGAACCGGCGGCAGGCGCAGTGTGAGGAGGAGTGTGTGATGCTGCGGCGGCACCATGAGGTGTCGTGTGATCTGGAGCTCCACCAGCTGGGGGCGCTACAGGGCCTCCGCTCACAGCTCATCCGCACACAGCACCACTCAGAACTGGCCAATCAGATGGACTACAACCAGCGACGCCACGCCCACCTCCGCCACACACACTCCACGCAGGCACGCCAGCAGCCCAAGAACCTCAAGGTGCACACACACACACACACACACACACATACACACACACACACACACACACACACACTCACACTCACACACACACACACATACACACACACACTCAAGGTACACAAACACACACATACACTCCGGCACTCCACACTATTCTCTGTCTCCTCTCCCTCCCTCTCTCTTTCCTCTCTATCTATCCCTCTCTCTCTCTCCCTCCCTCTCTCTCTCCTTTCTCCCTCCCTCTCTCTCTCTCTCTCTCCCTCCCTCCCTCCCTCTCTCTCTCTCTCTCTCCTCCTCCCTCTCTCTCTCTCTCCTCTTCTCTCTCCCTCCCTCCCTCTCCCTCCCTCTCCCTCTCTCCTTCTCTCCCTCTCTCTCTATCTCTCCCTCCCTCTCTCCCTCTCTCTCTCTCACCCTCCCCCCTGTTCCCCCCCCAGGCAAGAGAGCTGGCGGTGCGGGGGCGTTTCCAGGAGGTGTGTAAGCTAACCCTGACTCCTCTCTCTCCTCTTCTCCTCTTCTCCTCTCCCTCTCTCCCCCTCTCCCCCCCCCCCCCCCCCCCATCCCCTCCAGGCGAGAGAGCTGGCCGTAAGGGGGCGTTTCCAGGAGGTGTGTAAGCTAACCCTCTCTCCTCTCTCTTCTCTTCTCCTCTCTCTCTCCTCTTTTCCTCTCCTCTTCTCCTCTCTCTCCCTCTGTCTAGGCGAGAGAGCTAGCGGTGCGTGGGCGTTTCCAGGAGGTGTGTAAGCTGCAGACGCGTCAGTATAAAGCGTTACGCAATCACCTGCTGGAGGCCACGCCCAAGACTGACCAGAAGGGGGCGCTGAAGACACTCAAGGAGGAACACACACGCAAACTAGCCCTCTTAGCCGACCAGTACGACCGCTCACTCAACGAGATCCTCTCCACGCAGGCCGTGAGTACACACACACACACACACACACACACACACACACACACACACACACACACACACACGCGCACACCTGGCTAACACACACCACACACAGGCACAGAAGGACACACTCATGAACCTTCACATCAAGCAAGGCCTCTGGATGACCTGTGAATGTGTGTGTGTGCATATCTGTGTGTGCGTGTGCATATATGTGTGTGTGTGCGTGTGTGCGCGTGTGTGTGTGTGTGTGTGTGTGTCTGTCTGTGTGTGTGTCTGTGTGCGTGTGTGTGTGCGTGTGTGTGTGTGTGTGTGTGTGCGTGTGTGTGTGTGTGTGTCTGTGTGCGTGTGTGTGTGTCTGTGTGCGTGTGTGTGTGTGGTGTGTGTGTGTAGCTGCGTCTGGATGAGAGCCAGGAGGCGGAGTGTGAGGTGTTGCGGGTGCAGCTTCAGGAGGAGATGGAGCAGTTGAATGCGTACCAGAGCAAGATCAAGATGCACACCGACACACACCACCAGCGCGAGAGGCAGGAGCTGGAGCAGAGGATCACACTACGCAGAGCACTGCTGGACCAGAGGGTACGTGTGTGTGTGTGTGTGTGTGTGTGTGCAGATCGAGGAGGAGGTGCTGACGATAACTAGACTGCATTCCCGCAGAAAATGCAAAAAGTGTGCTTGCATTTTAGCGTAGTTAGCATTGCTAGCAATGTTAGCATAACTTCTAAATAGCTTCGGCTAATATAGCTACACAACACTGTAAGCACAGTTAATGATTTCACATTTTTAACATAATTAGCATAATTAGCATTGTTAGCATAATGAGCATTGCTACCATAACTGCTAACAAATACTAGCTGAGTTAACTAAGTAACACTGTTAACCCAGTTAATTACTTTGCATTTTAGCATAGTTAGCATTGCTAGCTTAATTATCATAACGGCTAACAAACGTTTGCTAAGTTAACAGAGTAGCAGTGACTACATAGATAACTACTAGAGATAACTACTATAGGCTGCAATACACTCCCATGGCAGAACATTATGCAGGCCATGGCATGGGCATTATGACATCACGAGAGTTCTATTCCTGAACATTCCACGTTTAAAAAATGGCAGTTGGTCCAGGTGCAACTGCCACAGCATTGTCTGCCCCTCTGCTATCGTTATAAGTGCAGATAATAAGATAATAAGTGTGTGTGTGTGTGTATGTGTGTATGCGTGTGCGTGTGTGCGTGTGTGTGTGTGTGTGTGTGTGTGTGTGTGTGTGTGTGTGTGTGTGTGCAGGTCGAGGAGGAGGTGCGGGCGGGCGATAAGGAGCGTTCGGGGCGGATTCGTGCGTTGCTGGAGCGGCAGGCGTGTGAGATCGAGGCGTTCGACGGGGAGAGCCTGCAGCTGGGCTTCAGCAACATGGCCCTGTCGGGGTACCCCCCCCCCACACCGCTCCCCCCCACCACCGGACCCCCCTCCTGGCCCTCACGCCCCGTACCCCGCTCAGGCACACACTGGAGCCACAGCACACACACACACACCTCCACAGCGCCGCCCTACTGGACCAACACACACACTGCAGCCACCTTCAGCCGGCCAGAGGGAGTGGGCGGGAGGGAGAAGGAGAAGGAGAGGGAGAGGGATAGAGAGAGAGATAGGGATAGAGAGAGGGAGAGAGAGAGGGAAAGAGAGAGGGATAGAGAGAAGGAGAGGGAAAGAGAGAAGGATAGAGAGAGGGAAAGAGGCACAGACCTTATGGCAGAAAGGGGCGTGTCGACCCACTCCT
>CM059287.1:336254-338754 GCA_030347295.1 Setipinna tenuifilis | reverse complement strand
AACGTCTTCTCAAAACGAGTGATTTTGTCAACGCAGCATTCGGGAGATCACGCTTGTTCACGTGCCGTCATTATCATTAATTGGCTTGCTGCATTAAACTCATAATCATTATTTTCGAGCGCTCGTGCTGGTGTAGCCAGCGCTCGGGCGGTGCGTCACCTTTAAGACGCCCGCGACATTTTTTCTCTCGTGCAGCTTCTCCGCAAACCGTCGGGCGAAACAACAGCGGACCTGCTACAAATCTCTCGTCTGAGGTAAAGTCGTAGCTGAGGACCGAAAGGGCGCCGGACTACGGACTGTGCTCGAAGTCGGTGTGTTAAAATTTAATATTTTTCGTCGGCCGACGGCAGCGGTGGTGGGGGCGCGAGAAGAGGACGACCCGGGCTGCAGCCGCGCGCGGAGGAGGGGACGGAGAGCGAGAGGGGTGTATACTCAAAATGCTATCCCTTTAAAACAAGGGGGACACAGCGGCGGGGAGAGAGAGATAGAGGGGGGGAGAAGAGATAAAAAAAGAAAAGGAAGAAAGACGGCAAGGGTGGGAGGGAGGGAGGCAGAGAGAGGGATTTAGAAAAAAAGAAAGATGCCATCCTCTCCACTGAAACACCGGGGCGGAGCTACTGACTACAGCCGATGCAGGGCGCGCTAGTCACGGATCCCACTCAACGCCACACCGAGGCTTCTGGAGAGACAACCGAGGCCTGGCTACAAAGCCAGAATAAACATTAATTGCACCCCCCACCAATCAATTCCCACGACTGCCCAATTAAATGCCACATTACACGTCCGCCCTCTGCATCTATCTATCTCCGTATCTGTCTCTGTATGTATGTATCTATGTAAGTACGAGGGCTGGAGCACGGCTGTCTGAGCCCGGGGATACAGTGTAGGGGCTTGTAGTGTTTATAACTGTAGCTGACATGTAGATGTTTATAACTGTAGCTGACTGGTGATAACTGTAGCTGACACGTAGATGTTTATAACTGTAGCTGACTGGTGATGTTTATAACTGTAGCTGACTGGTGATGTTTATAACTGTAGCTGACATGTAGATGTTGGTGATAACTGGACGGTAGATGAGGATACAGAAAGAAGCACTTTGCATTTCGGTTGGTTGGCTGTTTTGATGCGCGTGACTGACAAGTGCCATACATGAAAAACGCGCGCTGCGTTTGATGCTGCCAGTCCGTTGAACTCATCTCGTGCAAGCAGGAGCTCCCGTAAGTTCCACGCCCCCTCCAGCCCCAGGACCAGAGAGCACGCGCTGCGCTAATCCCCCGGTGGGGAACGGCGGCATGGACACCACGTGGAGTAATTTTCTGTTCCAGGTAAGACGCTAATGTCTCGCGGTCAGTTACAGCGAGTAAGAGGGCGGCATGGGCCACGAGCCTGCGGGTCTCATCACACACACACACACACACACACACACAGTCATGAGTACACACACACACACACACACACCTTTGGCATGTGCAGAATGCGCGCGGGGATGGAGAGGTGAAGAGCCCCGCCCCCTCAGCTGTCAGAAGAGTACACATACACACACACACACACACTCCCACACACACACACACACACACTCACGCACACGCACACACACACTCACGCACACGCACACACACACACACACTCACACTCACACTCACACACACACTGCTGTCAGAAGGAAACTTTAAACTTTTTATTCCTTCTCTCCGCTGACATTCTGAAAACTCCATCTAATTCGCCACACACACACACACACTGTAACTGACCACAGAAACACTCGGAGGGAAAAGCACTGAAGAATAAGTGAGGAGCAATAAAGCAATAATGTGGCCTTCTTCTCTTTTTAACCATATTTTATATATATAATACACATGTGGCCTTCTTCTCTTTTTAACCATATTTTATATATATAATACACATGTGGCCTTCTTTCCTAGGGTTAGGGTTATGGTTAGGGTTATGTGGCCTTCTTCACTTTTTAACCATATTTTGATGCTCATTATTTACCCCATAGCTGATTAGACAGAATAGTAGCCTACAGCTCGTTAAACTCTCAGAATGTCAGTGGAGAATATATATATTTATATTTATATATATAATATTTACTAGCAGAAGTGGATGGGGCAGGGGGCGGGGCTGTTGATGTGTACTTATGTCTACAGGCCACGCCCACCCAGGCCCCCACAGATGGCGCCATCCAATCAGAGCTGCTGCCGGAGCTGGCGGGCGACGCCCCCTCGGAGCAGATGGAGGAAGCCCCGCCCTCCACTGTGGACACAGCAGCACTGAACGAGGACACGCCCCCCGGTAACACACACACACACACACACACACACACACATATACATACACACACACACACACATACACACACACACATACACACACACACACACACACACACACACATATACATACAAACACACACACATACACACTTACACACACACACACGCACACACACACACAGACACACACACTCACACACATAGACACACACAGACACACACACTCA
>CM059287.1:317921-321154 GCA_030347295.1 Setipinna tenuifilis | reverse complement strand
TGTGTGTGTGTGTGTGTGTGTGTGTGTGTGTGTGTGTGTGTGTGTGTGTGTGTTGCAGGTACATGTCTATCCCAGTCTACATGGTCCCCTGGTGTGTGTGGTGGGGGTGTAATGCCGGTGGCGTTCCTGCTGATGGCGCCACAGCTCTACTGGTTCGGCCTCATCTGCAGAGGAGCCATCCGCCTCTTTAAACACACACACACACACACACTCACACACACCCCAGAGACACACACACTCACAGCAGAGACACACACACCACCCGCCAACGGATACAAACCCCCTCATGCACATGCCCAATAAGGCACACACACACACACACACACACACACATACACACACACACATACACACACACACACACACACACACACACACATACATACATACTGAGGCCAGGGTCACTGACACACACACATCCCCACACACACACACACCCCACACACACACACACTGAGGCCAGGGTCACTAACACACACACACACACATATATACACACACACACACACACACTGAGGCCAGGGTCACTAACACACACACACACACACACACACACACACACTGAGGGCAGCAGCAGGGACACACAGCCTCAGCTGGAACTCTGAGCAGCAGATGAAGTAGAAGATGAAGTGGACGTCACACACACACCTGCTCATCGCCACCTGCCCATCAAGCACAAGCCCCGCCCCCCGGCCTGACTGACAGGGGCTGTGGCCCCGCCCCCCGGCCTGACTGACAGGGGCTGTGGCCCCGCCCCCCAGTGTGACTGACAGGCACCGTGGCCAATAGGACAACAGTGCTGACGAGGCCTCCATCTTGTCTCCTGTTCTACTTGAGCTATTTATTGCTGTTTAGATGTTAATCTGATTACTTGTTTACCTGTTTACGTGTTTATTTATTTAGAGTGTGACCAGCTGCCTGACCAGCTGCCTGACCAGCTGTGGAACTCCATGTGACATAGGACAGCCTGCCCAATAAACAGCTGACTCCAGTGTGTGTGTGTGTGTGTGTGTGTGTGTGTGTGTGTGTGAGAGTGAGTGTGTGTGTGTGAGAGTGAGTGAGTGAGTGAGTGAGTGAGTGAGTGAGTGAGTGAGTGAGTGAGTGAGTGAGTGAGTGAGTGAGTGAGTGAGTGAGTGAGTGAGTGAGTGAGTGAGTGAGTGAGTGAGTGAGTGAGTGACATAGGACAGCCTGCCCAATAAACAGCTGACTCCAGTGAATATGTGTGAGTGTGTGAGATGTAGGAGCCCCTGCTCAATAAACAGCTGACTCCAGTGTGTGTGTGGGGGGGGGGGGGGCAGGGGCAGTCACTATCTGGGGGGGCAGTTACTGACATGCTCACATACAGGTGGAGATGGGGGGGGGGGGGTGGAGGTCAGAGGAGACCCATGTGATTCTGGGCTAATGTGTGTGTGTGTGTGTGTGTGCTGATGAAGCTATTGTTTATCTGTATGTGTGTGCCCTCTGTCCGCCTCCCAGTGTGTGTGTGTGTGTCTGCAAGCCTATGGACGTTATCCATCTCTGTGGTCTGTTCACAGGAGACTCACAGTGTTTGGTTGTATATAAATAAGGGCATATCAAACAAAATGACATGCTTAATAAAATAATCATCATACAAAGTATACAATATACGGTCATAATAAAACAGGATCAGAGGAAGACAATAAAAAGGGAAAACAAATCTTAATTACAATAGTAGACCAAAGAAAAAAGGTATGTTTATAGATTATGTTTAAAACCACAAATATTTGTGCTCCCTTGACATACTGAGGAAGATCATTCCAGAGCCGACGACCGGCCACAGAAGAAGCTCGATGCCCACTTGAGTTCTGATGTGAAGATGGAAAAGAAAGCAGGTTTGGGAGGATGACCTAAGCATTGGCACAGCTGAATAAGAGCTGAATAGGGTGTTAATAAGATGACCTAAGCATTGGCACAGCTGAATAAGAGCTGAATAAGGTGTTAATAAGTCTTACATACTGAGGAGCTGATTCCTTTCATTGCTTTAAAACAAATGATACTAATTTGAAATCTGTTCCAGATGATATTGGGAGCCAGTGCAGCTACAAACAGGAGTCATGTGCCTCCTCTTCAGCGCCACAGGGGTGTGTGTGTGTGTGTAACTCTAATGTGTGTGTGTGTGTAACTCTAATGTGTGTGTGAGTGTGTGTGTGTGTGTGTGTGCAGGGTGTGCTCTCCTCTTCATATTAGTGCCACAGGAGTAATGTGTGTGTGTGAGAGAGTGTTTGTGTAACTCTAATGTGTGTGTGTGTGTGCGCGCAGGGTGCCACATATTAGTGCCACAGGGGTGTGTGTGTGAGTGTGTGTGTGTGTGTGTGCAGGGTGTGCTCTCCTCTTCATATTAGTGCCACAGGAGTAATGTGTGTGTGAGAGAGTGTGTGTGTGAGAGAGAGTCAGTGGCGTTTTCTCCCGGAGGCTATGGGAAGCCATGCTTCCCCTATTTTGTCCGACAATAGCGGCAATTTTGATTAAAACATTTGGACTATTAACTTAACGGTTTTGCTCCTTCTACTGTGCTTAAGTCACCGATCACTACTTTTCTTACTCAGTATTTTGCTATGAGCGAAATGGCGCCTCCCCACTCCCCAATGTAGCCCATTATGTTATGTGGTGAAACACGGTATTACACTCCTGTCGTATCCAAGGGAAGCCAGCCTTTCACTAAGGAATGGTAAAAAAAAAACGAGCGATCAACCAATCAAATTAGTGATACTACCAATCTGTGATTGGCCAGCATGGTATGAAGGGAAGCCAGCGAGCCTTTACCTCCTCTACACACAACCGACCTATGCCCATCCACTGCTAACGGGCAAAGTTGTTAGACAGAAGACAGGCTCTGCTACAAACATCCATACACACAACGTACACATTTAAGATTAGATCAAGACGATGGAGATTTGGAGTACATGGTGACAAATAGTATTAAAGTCCTGTTTTCAACTACCAGTGTTTTGACGAGTTTTACAAATATGTAATGAAGTATGGTTCTGCTGAAGTTATTTCTGATGTATCGAAGTTTCGCTGTGTGGCTACTACATATACAGATAATGTTCACTAAACCTTGTGCAGGAGCACTTTGTTAAGCTGTGCAATTTTGTTGTTTAATGTTGTAGTGGTCTGCGTGCGAAGACTTAAAACAAGTATATGTATATATCTTTAGAAGACGATAACCATAGCTTGACATAGCCATAGCTTGCTAGTAGGCTAGACCGAAG
>CM059287.1:302921-305421 GCA_030347295.1 Setipinna tenuifilis | reverse complement strand
TAGCATACTCCACTAGCATCACTAGCATACTCTACTAGCATACCCCACTAGCATACTCAGTTCAGTTCAGTTCATTTATTATACAGGAAAATTTAAAAGGTAACAAACAGTTACAGTTTAAAGGGCCTGACTCAGCTTAAGCTGATTTTCAGCAGGTTCCTGTTTTGCAGCACATAAAACAACAAATGTACAGGACATAGATACCAGACTGATATAAGTAGACACCACAAGACCACAACAACTGCGACAGCTTAAAACAAATACAAAAATGAAGACAGGGACAACACAGTTTTACAAGACATTAAAAAATAAATAAAATAAAAATAAAAATAAAAATTAGAAGTGTCAGTATGACCATAAGGAAATCATTTAGTGGTTACAGATATGACTGTTTAACAAGAGAGATGTATAGACTTTTTTGAAGTGGGTGATGTTTGAGATTAATCTAGTGTGGTGAGGGATATCATTCCATGTTTTGGTGTAAGTGTAAAAGAAAGACCGTTGCCCATAGGTATTTCTAAAGGCGGGTACTGGAAGCAGTGCCCGAGTTGCTGATCTTGTTGTCCGCCTCAATTGCAAATTTAATGTTGGCATAAACACAGCAAGACTAGCTATGGGACAGTTTGATTGTAACTGAAAGAAAAATGTCATGGCATGAGTGTTGATGTAATTCTGAAAAGTGAGAGCATTTGAGTGGGTGAGTGCAGTACAGTGGTGTGTCCAACTAGGGAGTTTGTGGTGGATCTTGAATGCTCTATAATATAACCTAGCTATTGGTTCAGTGATTTCCTTTGTAGTAAGTGACCAGATAGGAATACAGTAAGATAGTGTTGAAAGAATAATAGCATGCAGGTATGTGTTTGATACTGAGAGTGACAGATAAGGTCTGATTTTATTATAAACATAAAGCCTCTGATTGAGTTTGTTTGCTAATTTAGTAGTGTGTTCTCTATAAGAAAGATGAGAATCCAAGGTCACACCAAGATATTTATATGTTTTTGTGGACACAAGGTTTTGATTGGAGAGGGTAATGGGGTCATGAGTGGAGAAGCTTTTCCTTTGAGAATGAAAATACATGTATTCAGTTTTCTTTATATTGATGGTTAGGTGATTTGCTTCTAGCCAATCATGTAGATGCTGGAGATCAGAAGATAATTTTAAATTAATAACGTTAGGATCAGGGTCAGAAAGAAAAATAACAGTATCATCGGCATACAACAAACAGTTTGAAAATTTGCATATGCAGGGAAGGTCATTTATATACAACAGGAAAAGTAAAGGACCAAGTATACTACCTTGGGGGACTCCCATATTACACTCTAAAGGGTCAGATGTTGCAGGACCAATCTTAACAACTTGTGTCCTATTTGTAAGATATGAAGATAACATTGAAATCACAGAGGAAGATAACTGAAATGACATAAGTTTGTTCAACAAGATCTGATGATTTACAGTGTCAAAAGCTTTACGAAAATCAATAAAAATGGCACCAGTGATATGTCCTTTGTTTAACGAGTGTCTTATGTGTTCTGTAAATAATAATAGTGCAGTCATAGTTGATCGCTTGGCACGAAAACCATGTTGGGAGTCATTGAGCCAGTTACCATTCTCAAGATAAAAACTTAATTGATTGCAAAGAATTTTTTCAAGTAATTTGGACATTACTGGAAGAATTGCTATGGGTCTATAGTTTGATATGCTAGTAGGATCGTCAGATTTAAAAATTGGAATAATTTGGGCAGTTTTCCAACAAGAAGGAAAGATAGAGAGCCTAATACAGCGATTTATAAGGTGATGGAAAAGAGGTATAAAGGTGTTAACATGAGTAATCAGAAAGCTAGTATTTAGACCATAGATGTCAGAAGAGTGGGAGTTATTCAAGGAATTTACTACTTTAAGCAGCTCATCTTGTGAGATCTCGGCAAAGGAGAACTGCTCAGGAATTTGGGAGAACATAGAGGTAGGATGAGAAGGAGTAGCAAATTTTGATGCAAGTTCATTCACAGATGTGACAAAGTAGTCATTGAAAGCCCTTGCAACCCATTTCATACTCCACTAGCATCATTAGCATACTCTACTAGCATACCCCACTAGCATCACTAGCATACTCCACTAGCATCACTAGCATACTCCACTAGCATACTCTACTAGCATCACTAGCATACTCCACTAGCATACTCCGTTAGCATCACTAGCATACTCCACTAGCATACTCCGTTAGCATCACTAGCATACTCTACTAGCATCACTAGCATACTCCACTAGCATCACTAGCATACTCCACTAGCATCACTAGCATACTCCACTAGCATACTCCACTAGCATCACTACCATACTCCGTTAGCATCACTAGCATACTCCACTAGCATACTGCACTAGCATCACTAGCATACTCCAGTAGCATACTGCACTAGCATCACTAGCATTCTACAGTAGCATACTCCCAATCCAGAGTTTCCTGTTGTCGCAAGGGCCAGCCCACACACACACACACATACAC
>CM059287.1:290421-292921 GCA_030347295.1 Setipinna tenuifilis | reverse complement strand
TATGAAATAAGACAAATTAAAGCGCGTCCTGCTGTGGAAAGTGCAGATATCTCTAGATGTGTGTGTGTGTGTGTGTAGATATGATCTCTAGATGACTATACAAGACAAACAGCGCCGAGTGCAGGTGGACACGTTTAGAAATGCCCTTTCTGTCCGTAGTTCATGTTTGCCGCGGTGCCTCATCGCTGCGATGGCTGTTTGATGGCTGCGTCCGCGTGAGCAGAATAAAGGGGGCTGCGCTCGAGCTTTGCTACATCAGCAGAATGCGCGCGGGGAGAAAAGAGAAATGTCTCATTGCAGGTGGCGCCTCGCGCTCACAACACGCCTCGCGTGAAATTAGCTCTGGGTCTCGGCGTCTCTCTCTCTCGTTTCTCTGTTTCTCTGTCTGTCTCTCTCCCTTTCTCTCTATCGCTCTCTCTCTTTCTCTCTCTCTCTATCGCCCCCCTCTCCCTCTCTATCTCTCTTTCTCTCCTCTTTCTCTCTCTCCCTCTCTCTCTCATGCTCTTTTATCTCAGCTCTACGCATACCACCCCCTCCCTCCCCTCCACACACACACACACACACACACACACACATATCTCGCGCAACGCGGCAGAGCAGAGAGCTGAGGTAGACATCCAGGCGCGCGAGCTGAAGGTTCCCAATGCGCCTGTTTTTCTAGAAGGAAACAAACCCGAACCGCGCCAAGATTCATCTGAAGACTTCCTCTTCCCTCTCTCTCTCTCTCTCACACACACACACACACACACCAGCATCCTCTTCGCTCTCAGCATCCGGCGGGCACTTTGGAGCGCGCGGCTGCGGTCTCGGTGCCGGTTGAGTCTTTGTTTCTGATTGACGCCAGGGATCCCGCGGGATGCGCCTCTAGAGCACGCGGAGAAGGTAAATGCGGTAGCCGCTGTGTGTGTGTGTGTGTGTGTGTGTGTGTGTGTGTGTGGCCGCGGCACTTTCGGGTTCTACAGTCGCACATGTACTGCTGCTTTTAAGCAAGAGCTCGCTTATTATGGGTGTGTCGTGTTTATATATGTGTGTGTGTGTGTGTGTGTGTGTGTGTGTCCACTGCTATCCTGGACTTATTCTAGCATTTAAGACTTATTCCCTGCCTCTTAGAGAATGGGGCGCGTGTGTGTATGTGTGTGTGTGGGGGGGGGTTCCTTCATGCAGAATTCTGCTGTTGGCGCGTGGTGGAGATGCCGCAGCTCGAGTAAGTTGGCGCAGGTGGTGCAGTGTGTTAACCGGACTCGCGTGCTGCTGTGCGGGGTGTGTCAGGCGCGAGCGCCGCTGTCCATGGTCCTGAAGCAGGTCTGACGGTGTGCGCTCGTGTGCTCCGTTTGGCGCGTGCATTATCCTCTCCTGCCGCTCGTGGCTCGTGCAACATTCTGAACATGTAAGCCACATCCGCGAGCCCCCCCCCCCCCCCTCTCCGCAGAGGGCTCCAAAAGTTTCCGTGTGCAGAGAGACTCCGCTGCCCAGAGCCCCCCTCTCCCCCCCCCCCCTCACCCCCCCCCCCCCCCCCCTGCTGTTTCCTGGAGCAGCCAGAGATCTTCAGATCGGGGGGGGGGAGGGGGGGGCTGGACGCAGCGTTAGCGTCTACTCTGCTCATAACGGAAGACAGAGGAGCAGTGTTGTGTGTGTGTGTGTGTGTGTGTGTGTGTGCTCTGGTCACAAGAAGAGGAGATTTCTAGTCAAACCAGAGAAAGAACTATGCAGAGGCACAAGTGTGTGTGTGTGTGTGTGTGTGTGTTTGGAAGCCTGGGGCATGTACATAGGCTTGCCTTGAGGGGACTGCAACTCTGTGGACTGCATAAGAAAACATCAAAAAGTCTGGCCAAGTCCTGCTCAATCTCTGCCATAATAGGCAGTTCAGCTATACGGAGAAGGAGATGCCATGTCCACCCGTAACCATCAATGTGTGTGTGTGTGTGTGTGTGTGGTGTATCAGTCTGGAGAAGGAGATGTCATGTCTATCCGTAAACAGGACCACCTACAGCACAGGACATTCTGGTGTTTGGTGAAGCATAACTGTCACTGCTGCATCAGTGTCTGGATCTGTAACGATTTCCTTAAGTCAAGATCCAAATAAAACCATTAAACTGTGTGTGTGTGTGTGTGTGTGTGTGTGTGTGTGTGTGTGTGTGTGTGTGTGTGTGTGTGTGTGTGTGTGTGTGTGTGTGTGTGTGTGTGTGCATTAAACTGTGGAGAATGTGTGAAAGCTGCCCTGAAGAAAAGGACGAGATTTATTGGAGACACTGAATCATTGGAAGGCATGTGGTAGTTCTAGATCATTCTAGAGTGTGTGTATGGTGGTTTCTAGATAGTTAGTAGCGTGCTTGTGTGTGTGTCGGTGGGGGGGGGGGGGGTCGTTTCTAGATCATTCTGGAGTGTGTGTATGGTAGTTTCTAGATGTTAGTAGTGTGTGTGTGGTAGATGCTGGATCAATGTAGTGTGTGTGTGTCGGGGAGAGGGGGGGGGGGGGGATGTTACATCATTGTAGTGTGTG
>CM059287.1:277921-280421 GCA_030347295.1 Setipinna tenuifilis | reverse complement strand
GGGGGTCCAGTTACTGAGGGGCGTGTTGAGGTGTGTGTGTGTGTGTGTGTGTGTGTGTGTGTGTGTCGGGGGTCCAGTTACTGAGGGGCGTGTTGAGGTGTGTGTGTGTGTGTGTGTGTGTGTGTGTGTGTGTCGGGGGTCCAGTTACTGAGGGGCGTGTTGAGGTGTGTGTGTGTGTGTGTGTGTGTGTGTGTGTGTGTGTAGGGGTGTAGTTACTGAGGGGCGTGTTGAGGTGTGTGTGTGTGTTGAGGTGTGTGTGTTGAGGTGTGTGTGTGTATGCTGCAGGAGGTGTTGCGGTGTGTGTGTGTGTGTGTGTGTGTGTGTGTAGGGGTCTAGTTACTGAGGGGCGTGTTGAGGTGTGTGTGTGTGTGTGTTGAGGTGTGTGTGTTGAGGTGTGTGTGTGTATGCTGCAGGAGGTGTTGCGGTGTGTGTGTGTGTGTGTTGAGGTGTGTGTGTGTGTGCCGCAGGAGGTGTTGCGGTGTGTGTGTGTGTGTGTGTGTGTGTGTTGAGGTGTGTGTGTTGAGGTGTGTGTGTGTGCTGCAGGAGGTGTTGCGGTGTGTGTGTGTGTGTGTTGAGGTGTGTGTATGTGTGTGTGTGTGTTGAGGTGTTGTGGTGTGTGTGTGTGTGTGTGTGTGTGTGTTGAGGTGTGTGTGTGTTGTGTGTGTGTTGAGGTGTGTGTGGGTGTGTGTGTGCGCTGCAGGAGGGGTTGCAGTGTGTGTGTGTGTGTCTGTGTGTGTTGAGGTGTGTGTGTGTGTGTGTGTGTGTGTGTTGAGGTGTGTGTGTGTGCTGCAGGAGGTGTTGCGGTGTGTGTGTGTGTGTGTGTGTGTGTTGAGGGGTGTGTGTGTGTGTGTGTGTGTGTTGAGGTGTGTGTTGAGGTGTGTGTGTGTGTGTGTGTGTGTGTGTGTGTTGAGGTGTGTGTTGAGGTGTGTGTGTGTGTGTGTGTGTGTGTGTTGCGGTGGGGGGCTCATCTTTCCCCTCTGATGCTGATCTCAGGACTGCAGCTCCCCATTCTGCCCCCCCCCTCACCCCCCCCCCCCCAAAAAAAAAAAACAATCAGTAGTGTCCTCAAAGGCCCTCCGGTCACTGCGGGACCTCTCACACAACCTGTTGGCTCTGCACCACACACACACACACACCCTACCCCCCCCCATTCTGTCCTCAAAGGCCCTCCGGTCACTTGAACACCCCTACTCGGTGTATGTACTCGGTCTTCCTATTTTCACTTGCGCAACATTAACCGTCTTCGGCCTTCCCTTACCTCCCACTCCACCTCCGTCCTTGTAAACAGTCTTGTCACCTCCCGCATTGATTACTGTAATTTTCTGCTTTTTGGTCTCCCTCATGAATCCCTCCATAAACTTCAATTAGTCCAGAACTCAGCTGCACGCATCATCACCAAAACCCCTTCATTTCATCACATTACCCCAGTACTGCAGCAGCTACACTGGCTGCCTATTAAATCTAGAATTAACTTCAAGATACTCCTTCTCACCTTCAAGTCTAGTATGTACTGTATGGTGTAGTATGTACTGTGTGGTGTAGTATGTACTGTCTGTCATGTGTAGTATGTACTGTGTGGTGTAGTATGTACTGTTTGGTGTAGTATGTATGTCAGGTGTAGTATGTACTCTACAGGCGTAGTATGTACTGTGTGGTGTAGTATGTATGTCAGGTGTAGTATGTACTGTGTGGTGTAGTTAGTATGTACTGTCTGTCATGTGTAGTATGTGTGTCAGGTGTAGTATGTACTCTACAGGTGTAGTATGTACTGTATGGTGTAGTATGTGTGTCAGGTGTAGTATGTGTGTCAGGTGTAGTATGTACTGTATGGTGTAGTATGTACTGTATGGTGTAGTATGTACTCTACAGGTGTAGTATGTACTGTGTGTCAGGTGTAGTATGTACTCTACAGGTGTAGTATGTACTGTGTGGTGTAGTATGTACTCTACAGGTGTAGTATGTGTGTCAGGTGTAGTATGTACTCTACAGGTGTAGTATGTAGTGTGTGTCAGGTGCATAAATGTTTTTCCTCTTTGGGCTTCTGCACTTCTCTGTTTCTAGGATGTTTGGTTTCCAGGGAAACGGTTGGTAGGAAAATGCTAGGCAACAGTGTGGGGAGGATGGAGGCACTATGGCAGATGAAGAATGTGTGTGTGTATTGTGTGTGTGTGTGTGTATGTGTGAGTGTGTGCGTGTGAGTGTGTACGTGTGTGTGTGTGTGTGTCAGTGTGTATGTGTGTGTGTGTGAGTGTGTGTGTGCGTGTGAGTGTGTGTGTCTGTGTGTGTGTGTAAGTGTGTGTGTGTGTGTGTATGTGAGAGTGTGTGTGTGTGTGTGTGTATGAGTGTGTGTGTGTGTGTGTTTATGTGTGTGTGTGTATGTGTGAGTGTGTGTGTGTTTATGTGTGTGTGTGTGTGTGTGTGTGTGTGTGTGTGAGTGTCTGTGTGAGTGTGTGTGTTTATGTGTGTGTGTGTGTATGTGTTTATGTGTGTGTGTGTGTGT
>CM059287.1:260421-265421 GCA_030347295.1 Setipinna tenuifilis | reverse complement strand
AGGTCAAAGAGGGGTCACAGGTCGCCCAAGGTCAAAGGTCGTCACAGGTCACCTAGCGTTAGCTAGCTCACCTAGCGTTAGCTCACCTGCTGGACTGGAACCTGCCAGCCTGCGGGCACAGGGCCGTTGCCGTGACGACCAGGGCTGTGGCTCCTAAAATGGTTCCCTTGAACATGGAGCTGAAATGGAGACGGTCGAACCACACCGAGGGAGAAAGGTCAAGACTGTTGACCAAAACCAGGAGCTCTTAACAGGAAGTGACTAGAGTACTACAGGAAGTAGCAGCCTGCACACAGGAAGGGGCGGGGTGTTCACAGGAAGGGGCGGGGTCTTCACAGGGTCTTCTCTGACGGCACCAGTGACCCACATGCATCAGAGGTCAGAGGTCGCCATGGAACCCTTTACTCTGAAAATAATAAAAGTCTACTGAACAACAACACCTGTGTCCATGTCATGGTGTGTGTGTGTCCATGTCATGGTGTGTGTGTGTCCATGTCATGGTGTGTGTGTGTCCATGTCATGGTGTGTGTGTGTGTGTGTGAAGCATGTACACAAGTGAAGGATTTTACAGTGGTAGCTGTATTAGTGAATGATGTATTAGTGAATGATGTGTATGTGTGAATGATGTGTGTGTGTGTGAATGATGTGTGTGTGTGTGTGTGAATGATGTGTGTGTGTGTGTGAATGATGTGTGTGTGAATCTGTGCATTAGTTGCTGAATTATGGAAGTCTGTGAAGGTACACTTTAAAAGAACTTTTAGAATCGACTCCAAAGGTGTGTGTGTGCTGTTGGATCTTCGTGACCTTTGTGCAGCATCTGACATGAAAGGCCAGCGTATCGATTTATTTATTTGTTTATTTATTTATTTATTTGGGGGGGTGACCTTTTAACTTGCCTTTGCTCAGCCACACAACTCTCGTCGTAACACCAGGTGAAATACCCCCTTAGAATTTGTGTGTGTGGGTGTGTGTGTGTGTGTGTGTGTGTGTCAGGGTTCTCTATTATATCTTGTAGTGTTCTTCCATTGCTGTGTCCAGGTGGCTGCTGTTCAGATGTTAGTAGTGTCCATCCTTGTGGCCAGCTAGTGATTCGAAAAGGACAGAAGGTGACATTACAATATAATCATCTGTGTAACGCATGTAAGTGTGTGTAATGTTTTGCAAATCGTTGCGTGTAGTGTTTTGCAAAAAGTGTGAAGCTGAAAATGAGAGTGGTGGCTACCTGAGCCGATGTTTTGTTCCCTGAGTGTTGGGTTTCATTAATTGTGGGAAACTTTATATTTTAGTGTGTAAGTAACTCTGAGCTGCAATAGTGTTCCACCCAGTGCCCTGTGTCCTGCACCGACTCTCTGCGGCCACTAGGGGTCAGTGTTGTGCTGTGCTCCATGTTGACTGCAATGTGCTCGTGGCGTGGCTCGTGGCGTGTGTGCGTGTGTGTGTGTGAGTGTGTGTGTGTGTTGCAGATTGAGCTGAATTGTAACGGAATTCCATCTGCAGCTGTAGTTTCGTCGCCATGGTAACGTGTCAGAGTTCTTACAGCCCTGTGTTCCCACAGTTCCCACGTTTCTAAGATTTGTTTCCAAAATGTCCTTTTTCATAAATGTGTATCAGATGTTACCCCCCCCCCCCCTAACTAGGTAGCCCAGTTGCCCCCCCCCCATTACCCAGCAGCAGTGTGGCCTACCCCCCCCCCCCTACGGGTCCCTACGGGTGGGATGGAGCTTTGGGATAAACCTGCTCTGCTCATCTCTTTGTTTATTGCAGACATTTAATATACGAGCACAATGTCTTTTTACAAACAAACTAAACTAGAACGCACAGAGACCTCAGATTGACTGACCAGCACTGACCAGCACAGAGACCTCAGATTGACTGACCAGCACAGAGACCTCAGATTGACTGACCAGCACTGACCAGCACAGAGACCACTGAGGCCCCACACTGACCAGCTGACCCTAGAAATGCGGGAAGACTGGGCTGACCCCGCCTCCAGGCTTCCACGTCATTGGTCCGACATCTCATTGGTCCGACATCTCATTGGTCCGACATCCCACTGGTCTGACTTCCCACTGGTCCGACTTCCCACTGGTCTGATAAAAAGAGACTTGACTAGAGGACTAATGCGATCTGTACTCAGTGGTCCATTTTCGGACCAATGGGCTGTCGGACCAGTGGGATGTCGGATCAGTGGGCTGTCACAAACTTGGTGTACTTGCCCTCTATGATTGTAAAATGCGTGAACCAGGTTTCTAAGCATAGCAACGTTTAGCACTTGAGGCTAAATTAGCCGGATGGCGCTACCAACTGCAGCTGAGGCTAACGTCCAAACGCAGTGTTAGCTGTTGAGGGGTGTTACCTGTTGAGGAGTGTTACCTGTTGAGGGGTGTGTGTTACCTGTTGAGGGGGGTTAGATAGCTGTTGAGGGGTGTTAGCTGTTGAGGGGTGTTAGCTGTTGAGGGGTGTGTGTGTTACCTGTTGAGGAGTGTGTGTTACCTGTTGAGGGGGGTTAGATAGCTGTTGAGGGGTGTGTGTGTTACCTGTTGAGGGGTGTGTGTTACCTGTTGAGGGGTGTTAGCTAGCTGTTGAGGGGTGTTAGCTAGCTGTTGGTTGTTATCAGGACTAAGGAGAGTCCATCAGCACCAGGTCACCTGCAGGTACACGTTAGAGCCCAGCAGTAACTGAGAGTTAGTGTGTTACACTGCTAAAGTAAGACATGTGCTAGAGTGTTAAAGTGCTAAAGTAAGACATGTGCTAGAGTGTTAAAGTGCTAAAGTAAGACATGTGCTAGAGTGTTAAAGTGCTAAAGTAAGTCATGCTAGAGTGTTAAACAGTGCTAATATAGGAGTAACTGAGAGTTCAGTTATGTGCTAGTGTTAAAGTGCTAAAGTAAGTTATGGTGTTGCTGATTGGGGAGTTGAGGAATCAGAAGAAGGTGACGCCAATCCAGGAAGCATTCCAAATGTGTTTTATTCAAAACCAAGGACGTTGCCATAGAAACCGTACACAAAACAGCCCATGTAGAAATGAACAGGCCACGAGCGTGCCGTACGCGTGCCGTACACAAGATCGTCTTCGAAGGACCACACTACCCAAAAACCCCAGAGAACGTTGCCATAGAAACCCACAGGCTCACAGTCAGGCATGCAGTCTCTCGTCTAGAGAGGTAAACACACACACACACACACACACACACACAGACCCGTCAAAACACACTTCACATAGGAAACAGCAGTAGAGATGAGCAGTTCAAACAGCTCATAATATTCATACAAAATGGTGGTGGTGGTTTTTGAGGCTTTGGGCTGTGTGTGTGTGTGTGTGTGTGCGTGCGCTTGCGTGTGTGCGTACATGGGTGTGCATCTGTGAGTGTGCGTGCGTGCGTGCGTGCGTGCGTGTGTGTGTGTGTGCGTATGTGTGTGTGTGCATGCGTGTGCTTGCGTGCGTGCGTGTGTGTGTGTGCGCATGTGTGTGTTTGCAGCCAGGAAACTGAGATGGGTGCAGCTTTGCTGCGTCATGCAACAACATGCGCAGTTTTATTGCATCATGCAGGACATGGAAGAACCACCCGGAACCCTGGACTCTTGTCACCATGGAAACAGTCACAGAAGAAGCGCTGTAAACACAAGGCCCCGCCCACAAACATCAGAGGGGCGGGGCCAAGACAGAAACGTGTCGTCACACTACACAGGAGAGTTCCCAGCATGCACCAGCAGTGTGTGTGTGCGCTGAAGCCCACGCTGCCGTTTGATTGGTCGAGGCAAGGCAAGCCCCGCCCAGTGAGGAAGCCAGTGGAGTTGAGGGCCATGCAGGTAAGGGGGGGGAGGCGGGGAGTGTTGGGGGGGGGGGGGGGGTGTTAGCGGTCTGACCAGGTGGCCACAACAGTAGGTAGAAGGGGCAGATAACACATTTAAGACAGACCCAGCTACGGGGGGCAGGTACAATAGACCCAGTTAGAGGGGGCAGGTACAATAGACCCAGTTAGAGGGGGCAGGTAAGATGGACCCAGTTAGGGGGGGCAGGTAAGATGGACCCAGTTAGAGGGGGCAGGTACAATAGACCCAGGAGGAGGGGGGGGGGTAGGCAATAGCTAGATAGGGGCAGGTAAGATAGACCCTGATGGCAGGTTCAGGGGTTAGGTGCAAGTTCAGGGGTCAGGGGTCAGGGGTCGGTGAGTGGGTGAGGGGTCAGGGGTCAGGGGTTAAGGGTCGGTGAGGGGTCAGGGGTCGGTGAGTGGGTGAGTGGTCAGGGGTTAGGGGTCGGTGAGTGGGTGAGTGGTCAGGGGTCAGGGGTCAGGGGTCAGGGGTCGGTGAGTGGGTGAGTGGGTGAGTGGGTGAGTGGGCCTGAGGTTCCAAAACACAAACCTCTCCAGGCAGGCGTCAGGGGGAAGAGGAGGGGCCTAACTCTCATGTGGGCGGGGCGTGAGGTGGATGACATCACAGAGGAGGGGCCTAACTCTCCTGTGGGCGGGGCGTGAGGTGGATGACATCACAGGGGAGGGGCCTAACTCCCTGGTGGGCGGGGCCTGTGTCTCCTGTGGGCGGGGCTTCAGTCGGGGCAGAGGGACTTTGGCAGCTCATTGGTCAGGATGTGCCACCGCTCCAGCCGCTGCCCCTGGTTGCGCAGACAGTCCGTCCAATGGCGCAGCGCGTCCCCCTGGGAGTAGCAGCTCAGACACACCCCCCCTAACACACACACACACACACACACACACACACACACACACACAGCACACAGCACACAACACACAACACACAACACACAACACACAACACACACACAGCACACAGCACACATACACGCACACACACACTCACAGGACACAGCACATAGGACACAGGACACTGGTCAGTTCAGCGTGTGTGTGTGTGTGCGTGTGTATGTGTGTGTGCATGTGTGTTTGTGTGTATGTGTGTTTGTGTGTGTGTGTGTGCGTGTGTATGTGTGTGTGCATGTGTGTTTGTGTGTATGTGTGTTTGTGTGCGTGCGTGTGTGTGTGTGTG
>CM059287.1:220000-222500 GCA_030347295.1 Setipinna tenuifilis | reverse complement strand
TGTAGCACCAGTGTCGCGTAGTATACGCACTGGTACACGATTTTTATCACCCGACAGAGAAACAAAGCCATCGCTAAGAAAAGGTTCGTACCCAGTTTCAGACTCGGACACGAGTGGAAAGACAGATGAAGGAGATGTTCTAATTAACCCTATTGGCTTGGGGTCCAACTTTGCGTGTTTTTTTCTTAAAACATCACAGTCAGCCACCAGATGACCAGGCCTTTTACAGTAGTGACAGGTTTTATCTCCAGTCGAAGAGTTAGACTGCCCAGACAGATGTTCAACACGACTTTTATCTTTAAAGGTCAGACGATGAGTCAGCACGAATTCGTCAGCTAAAATAGCAGCCTGTTGCAATGTTGTAACCTGACGTTCGTTCAGATAAGTGGTAACAGGAGGAGGAAGACAGTTTTTAAATTCCTCCAACAGCATCAGCTCACGCAGTTGCGCTTTGCTGTGCACTTCGCCAGCGGAACACCAGCGATCAAACATTACCTCCTTATCACGAGCGAACTCCACATAGGTCTGGCGCTCTAATTTCTTGGAGCGCCTGAACCGCTGCCTATAAGCTTCAGGCACTAACTGATAACCGCGCAGAATAGCAGATTTCACTACCTCATAATCCAAACTCTGCTCGTGAGACAACGAAATAAAAATCTGTTGTGCCTGCCCTGTCAAAACAGACTGAATAAGTAAAGGCCAAACGTTTCTAGGCCAACGTAGGGTGAAAGCAATCTTTTCAAAATGTGGAAAGAAATTCTCCACATCCTTCTCTACAAAGGGTGGGACCAACTTAATATGCCTAGACACATCAAACAATGGTGAAGTAAAATCAAAGTTACCCAATGTAGCCTCGCTTTCTAGTGCACGAAGACGTAGCTGACTCTCAGCCACTTGAATTTTCAGTTCCTCACGCTTTAAATCCAATTCTTTCTCCTTAATGGAGAGCTCTTTTAGACGGATGGTTTCCGTAAGATCAACCGCAGGTAATATATGCTTTTCAATTAAAGCAGGGTGAACAATAGCTTTAACTGACGTTTTCAAACGTTTATCAGAAGCACTTAACTCAATATCAAAAAGACGAGCTACTTCTAATAGTTGATCCTTTGTTAACAGATGAAACGCATCCTCAGACGGATCGTCGGCAAAAGCTTGCGCTCCCGACGTCATGGTTTTATTAACAAATACAAACAAACAAAACACTTAAATTGTACCGGCTGCTACAGTACAAGAAAAGCTGCAAACATTAACGTAGCCACAAAAAAAAATCCCCACAAAATGACTACAGCTCTCTCTCACACCCAAGAGTGGTGGTTCACACCACGCGAACTTAACAAGATGGCCCAAGGAATGACACACAAAAGGCTTTCGCCCTACAAAACAGCAGCACCAAAGTCAAACCTTTACAAGAGACCAACCCGTAGCATCGAAAAGACAATGCACACTAAAGCGACAGAGTACTGACCGGAGTGGTTCGCACTGTATTGCAACCCCTAAACTTACCTGAAAAAAAAACTTACCTATACTTAACCTGAAAACTAGTCTTCAGTGGTTCCCCTAAAAGGCGTACTTTAACCGCTGAACTCGCAAGGCGAACAGTAAACCAGCAACGCAGTTTACTAAACACCAGGGGCGAATCTAGACCATTTTTAGGGGTGCCAAGGCACCCCCATGAAACTGCTCGGCACCCCCTGGCTCAGTGAAAAATGAATGATATATTATATATAATAATCGTGTTGTGTGATAAGCACTGGGGGCCGGGCACCCCTAAAGACCAGATGCTAAAATCGCCCCTGCTAAACACCCTCGAAGCGGGCCAACTAAAGGCTACCACCAGAAAACAACAAACTAAAATAATGAAGTGGTGGACTCTGTGTCCACCCGGCGGCTTACTAATTGCAATACAATGCCAAACACACGCAGTCAAACAAATGTACTCACCTTTACGTCGCAACAACAAGCAACCTACTTCTCCCGTACACAAAGGGAAAAAAACGCGAAATAGATGAGCGAAATAGAGGAGCGCCCAAAAGTTGCAACTCGGACGAGGCCCCAAATGTTACAAACTGATGTTAAAATGTAACATTTATGACACAAGTCACCGGGCTCGTAAGGTCTAGGGGATATTTTATTTACAAAACAATAAGGAAACATAAGACAAAAACGGTAAAGGGAAACCAAGGGCAAAATGGGGAATCAAAAGTCCAAAAGGGGGAGAAAACCAGGTGCCAGGTGTAGCGGGATGCGACCACCAGGTAGAGAGAGAGGCATATGTCGGGCTGCCACCCCGACATATATACGAGGGTCCATCAAGGCACCTGAAAGATAATTAAGGCAGCAATATGGACAGAATGTGACAGAGCCACCTACAGGTCAAACCTGTGACTCCACCTCTGATCAAAACACACACACACACACACACACACACACTCTCAGTCTCACACACACATACACACTCACACACACACTCTTTCTCTCTTTTTTATATACGCACACACAA
>CM059287.1:197500-212500 GCA_030347295.1 Setipinna tenuifilis | reverse complement strand
CTGCATTCCCGCAGAAAATGCAAAAAGTGTGCTTGCATTTTAGCATAGGTAGCATTGCTAGCAATGTTAGCATTACTGGTAAATAGTATCAGCTAATATAGCTACACAACACTGTAAGCACAGTTAATTACTTCCCAATTTTAGCATAGTTAGCATAATTAGCATTGTTAGCATAATTACCACTGTTAGCATAAATGCTACAAAATACTAGCTGAGTTAACTAAGTAACACTGTTAACCCAGTTAATTACTTCATATTTTAGCACAGTTAGCATAATTAGTATTGTTACCATTATTAACATTGTTAGCATTACTGCTAACGAATACTAGCTGAGTCAACCAAGTAACACTGTTAACCCAGTTATTATTATTTTGCATTTTAGCATAGTTAGCATAGCTAGCATTGTTAGCATTACGGCTAACAAACGTTTGCTAGGTTAAAAGAGTAGCACTGACTACATAGATAACTACTAGAGATAACTACTATCCACAAGTTTCCACCGCCCCATGATGCTTTGCGCGAATTGTGGGATCAACATCCGGTTGCTACGAGACGCTCCAGCTGTTTATGCTGTTTACCGGTATTCATTCATTACGATGTGGGAACATAACCTAAACGAGCTGAAAAACGGCAGTATAAGTGTACCTTTGCCCTCCACAGTGACCGAGTGGGAAGATAATGTTAAAAAATGGCCTAGAATAACATACAGCTCTATTTTTTCATACTTTATTGAGTCTGTGTCGTGCGATGGTAAGGCAATGATGAACCTGAAAAGCTCTGAAGCCTACCAGTATTTACACAGCGAGAAGGTCGGTCGAGTGTGGCTAAAAGAGGTCACAGAAGACCTGGTCTATTTAAAAGCTGACGTAGAGCCAAGTCAAAGTCTTCACAAGATTCATCATAAAACATGGGTATTGACAACTAAGGCAGGAGTAATTCAGACAGCAGGCTGTTCGTGTATAGCAGGGGCAGGACGCTCCTGTAGTCATGCAGCAGCCATATTGTGGAAGGTCAGTAATAGTGCTAGGCTATGTTCAGACGTGATGGTTTTTTATAACAGAAAACACCTGTCCCGGGTGGTTTTCGAAGAGAGAAAAAAGCCTACCAAAAAAGCACGGGGGCGGTGCCTAGCAGCAGCCCCATCAGCTGATAGACCGTAAACGCTAACGGTTAGCCTAGCTTGTGATGTAAGCGGATGAAAAGAACTGAAATGAATACTTACAGTTGTGTCCCAAAAGTGCCCCAGTCGATCTCCAAACGGTCTCCTTGTGGTATAACTTATTTGGCATGTCATATAGCTCTGTGTGCGCACCTACGAGTACCACCAGTTGTTCGGTTGGAATTTTGTTTGACTTGAGAGACTTTGTTTTCGCCGCCATGTTTCTTCTTTGAAACTACAGAATTTCAGGCGCTCATTGGTCAGCTGTCAAAAAAGCACCTGGCGTAGGGTGCTTTTTTCGGGGCGAGTTCAAATTTCTCAACTTGAAAACCACCCGGGGTGGGTGAAAAAAAGCACCAGCGGCGGCGTTTTAAAAACCACCCAGGATGTTTTTTTTAAAAAACACCCTGTACCATAGGAAAATAAGGTTAACCATCCACCGACGTCTGTAAAAAAAAAACCATCACGTCTGAACGTAGCCTAAGGCAAGTTTATTTATATAGCGCATTTCATACTCAAAGCCAGTTCAATGTGCTGTACAGAAAGAAAAGAAAACTAAGTAAAGTAGGAAAGCATAGTAAAATGAATAAAGGCATAACATGATGAAAAAGCTTCTGCTAAATGTAAATGTAAAGTCTAGCATGTAATAAGAAAATGTAAAAAAAAAAAATCCTTTTTGTAGGTTGAGAATGCAGTCAGGCAAGGTGTGACAGGGACAGCTTGTACTGATGTTCAAAGGACATGGAATAGTGGTGCAAAGAAGAACATGGGTCTGTTAAAGGCCAGGGACATTAATTTCAGGCGCCACAGAGCCCAGGACATGTATCCTCGGACCTCAGGGCAAGATCAGGACAATTCCAGACCCCCTCCACAAATGTTCAGAAACCATGAGGATTTCAAAAAACACATAGACTCCTCATTAATGGCCCCACTGTATCACCTTCAAACGAACGGTCTTATCCAGCTTGCTTATAGAGCAGACATAGAGAACAGCATAGGGCCAAGCCAAGATTCTGAATCAACACTTGAGAAACACACTGATCATAGTCCACGTCTGACATGTCGGAAGTGTTTAGCATTTTACCAGTCGTACATCGCCTTGTCCCCCAGTCAAATATCTGCATTGGAAATAGAAACAAAGACCCAGAGTAGCTCACAGGTGTGGCATGATGCAAGGAGACTGCGTGTGACTGCAAGCACAGCTAAACGTGTCCCCAAACGACACACTACTGATCCCCAAAAATTCCTCAATGAGCACCTGTACCCCACTTTCACCGGAAACGCAGCCACACAATATGGCTCTGAAAATGAGGGTCCGGTCATCACACTCCTTAAGAACAGAGGGCAGACGGTAGACAACAGAGGCCTTGTAGTTCATCCGTCGCACCCCTGGTTGGCTGCCAGTCCAGACGGGATCCTTGATGGGACAGCGCTCCTTGAAATCAAGTGCCCTTTCAAGAGTCAGATGTCTCTGGAAGAATTTCTCTCCCGCCCAAATGGTGACATCAAAAGGTTGGATAATGGACAGTATCTCATCTGTCCAAATGGGAGAGCTGGATACTACCTCCAGGTAAGCAGGGTTGTTTTCAAGGGAAATAAATACCAGCTGTAATACAGTATTACAACAGAAAAACAATATGTGAACTAATACACTTGATGACAATTTTTACTTTTATTTTAGACACAAGTGGCTATGATGTGCCTTGGTCTTCAGAGCTGCAGACTGGTTGTCTGGACACCAAAGGAGCATTTAGAATTGGACATTCCATTTGATAAAGACTACACTGACAAACAAGTTAAGCAGCTAGAGAAATTCTATTTTGTACATATGCTTCCCAGGCTGGTGGATGATTTTGGAGGAAAGAAACTACATCTTTGCCCCAAGTACCTTGAACTGTTTTGTTAACTCTCTCTGTAATGCAAACATAATTTTAAAACAATGATTCACATGATTTTTAGTAAATACAAAAAATGATTTACATTATTTACAAAGACTACACTGACAAACAAGTTGAGCAGCTAGGGAAATTCTGTTTTCTATATTTTTGTAATGTTTTGTAATTAACCCTCACTCTGTAATGTAAGCATAACAAAACAATGATTCACATGAATTGTTAGTAAATACAAAAATTTATTTACATTATTTACAAGCATTTTCATTTCATTTTATATACAAGATATGGTGTAAAGATATGCAAGACATTACTTGCTGGAGATAAGCTCTCCTCGCAGATTTATGAGAGCTGCACAAATCTTTAGTATTTTATCGATTTTAGGAACTAGGCTTATTGGCACAGTTTGTGACAGGATCTTGTACACTTTGAGACGCCTTATTGCCCGTTCCACGTGAATGCGTACATTCGCTATCCGTCTCATCTGAGTCACTTGCTCATTAGTCAGCTGGCAATGTTTGCGTGTGAACGCAGGTATGACTAGCCTTACCCTCCTCTCCTCAACAAGATCTCTAATAGTGAATCCACGGTCCCCCATCACTACATCACCAGGACGTAAACAATCAAGAAACCCTGAGTTCTGTGTAATGTACCTGTCACTACACTTCCCACCAAAAGCCTCTGAAATAAACATCACCATCCCTGATGGAGCAATGGCAACAAGATACTTAACAGTGTTACTTGCATAGTAATGGCTGTAAGACTCTGAGCGTGAGTCTAAGTTTTTGGCTTTTTGTAGAACACTCTCTGAGCAGTCAATAATGCATGTTAAATCTGAAAAATGTTGCAGAAAAACCTCTGGCATAGTTGCTTTTATTGTGTCACGTGGCAGCCATGGAATAAGGTCCTGGGTGTGCTCAGCCAGGACATCTATCCAGTGTGTAATTATTTTACTGACCTTACTGGCTGATATTTTAAAGCGCCTTGCTAAATCGGCTCCAGGAAAGTTCTGTCTGAGCTTCATGAGTGTCAACAACACTTGATCTTGAACTGGCATTGTTGATGAACTGGGCACAAAACCTTGTAGACATGAGACAAGAGTGTTGAACACTTGTAGAGAGATCCCTGTGTACAGAAGACAGTCTTCATCCCTTTTCAGTGTAACCTCTGCAATGGACCGCGAGATCATAGGGGCAGGTGTGATGGTCGTGTCATATATAATAGATCGTTTACAGTAGGTATGGTCCTCCACAGCTGGATCTATCCACTGTGTTTGTGCGTCCTTGAAGGTTTGAGGCTGCTCAAGCACCATTTCAACTTGGTCTGCAAGTAACAAGAGAATGAAATTCCATGATATTACTAGTGCATGAACCTACACACATCAGACTACAGTAAAAAGTTATCTGTATGATACAAGACAGATGGATTGTTTGCTTAGAGCGAGGCTGAAGCAGTTAATTGGCTGCACCCGAGTTAACAACCACACGTCGAATCATTGATTCGATTGTTCGGTTCGTCTGATCATAGGCCTACTATTGATGCATTTCGGCACCCGTAATCAAGTCCACCATGTGCAGTTACTGTCCCATAAGCACTCCTCTCTGTTAATATGAAAACCGTTATTCGCCATGTCTCACGACTAGAAAACATGAAAGCGGTGCAAAAAAAAGAAAGCAAGCTCTGCAAAAAAAAATTGCCAAAATAGCACAATTAACATACATATGAACATTTTTGGATGTGGGAAATCTGTTAAAAAAGGCATCTACTGAAGAAACGGAGGAAAACAAGTAAAGCAATGTTAGCACATCCAGCTTGCTAGCTGTGTTGGGGATGTTAAACTGTGGATTTAAGTGGAATAATTTAAAGTCCTGTGATCAAGTGAACTTTTAAGGTAAGGGAATTTTGTTTATTAACTTTGCCCGCCGTGGCCGTTGGGTCCATTTTATCTGTTGCGATTGTTGCTAGCCTCTCATGCTTTGAATGCTCGGCTAATGGATGGGTTTATTGCTCTATGTAGATGGGCTCCAATGAAGTTACATTTTACTATTATTATTGTTGTTGCTGTTGTTATTATTATTATTACGTCGTGGGCTTTAAAAGTTGTTCCTGTGCATATAATGTTTTGCATTTACTTTTCGTGATGAAGAGTGTAAAAAATGGTATTTGAATGCAGACATGCCAAAACGATAGTGGAGTGCACTTTCAAGATGAAGAGTTGGGTGATGCTTGAAATACTGTAGATCGGTTGCACAATGCATTCACATTGGCATTTCAGTCAGACGTAACCTGCAAATAGTGAGAATGCTTTGGGGTGACTGTGCATTGTAATGGCTGTGCAGTTTAACAATTCATCACTTGAGAGGGATTTTGGTAAAAGATCACAGTCGTAGGAGGAGGACTACTGTCCTGGAATTCGGTCTGGCGCCCGCATGCTCTCTTTGCCAGTACTTTATGCAACAACGTAGCTTTGTCCTAACGATGCGTATATTTTACGATACACGCTTTGAGGTTGGGCTCGTCGGTTTCCCCCCTGTCCACCAGTTATGTTGCGGGGCCTCGGGGGTGTGTCTGCCCCGGGCCTCGGCAAAGGTTAACGCGGCCCTGCTCTTTACACGAACGTTAAGTATAATTTAAGACATTTGTAAAGCTAGGAAATCAAGGAGACCTTCAGTGCTGAGTATCCATTGTATAATAGCGTAGATTCTACTACTACATTTAAAAAAACGTGTGTAAATATCAAATTTAGCCGCATAGCCTACCTGTTGTTATTACTTGACAGTCAACCCTCTTGATTCTTCGGCGTTTCTTCTCAGGTAGCCTCTCGTATCCCAGATAAAGCGTGGGGTAAGGGTTGTCTTTGGTTGGCGCTTTATCCACAAAATGAAAGGAACAAACATAACACCATTTGGGGGGATGTTTTAAGTTCAAGTTTTTCAACCAATTTCTTTTAGCCTCGTCGTCGTCATTCGGCAGTCGATGTAAGCTGTACCATTTCGGGCACGAACACTCTGCTTTTGTCTGCGGCCTATGGTCAAAACATTCAGATTTTAGCCAATTGTTTAATTTCGTCCGGTTGTATGTACATCCCCGAACAGCACATGTGGTTCCTGAACTTTTGAGAGCCATGGCAGCGAAAACCTCTCTCACTATCCTGCTCCTAGCACAACACACCGGAGCCCAACACACGGAAGAAGCACCGGTAATGTAGCTCACCGGAAGTTTGGCCCACAATCGTTTCCCCAGTAACCACCTCAGGAAACTTGTGGATAGGCTGCAATACACTCCCATGGTAGAACATTATGCAGGCCATGGCATGGGCATTATGACATCACTTGAGAGTTCTATTCCTGAACATTCCACATTTAAAAAATGGCAGTTGGTCCAGGTGCAACTGCCACAGTATTGTCTGCCTCTCTTTCACCATTTTTAAACTGTCCTGTTTCAAACAGTTTAAGTAGTTGCCACATGAAAATTTCACAGGTCACAGTCAGATCCCAGACCTCTCTTACAAAGTTTAAATCAAGTTTATAGGTTAAGCGGTTCAGTTTTAATCATTAAAAAACCGAGTGGAGGTTAGAGTGAGGGCAGAGGTCACTCTGGTCAGCAACACTGAGTGTGTGTGTGTATAACGTGTGTGTAACGTGTGTGTGTGTGTGTGTGTGTGTGTTTAGAGGTCATGGCTGAGACCCTACAGGAGGTGGAGGTGCCTCTGGTCAGCAACAGTGAGTGCCAGACGGCCTATAAGGGCTACGGCATCACCATCGCCAGCTCCATGCTCTGTGCCGGACGCCTGGGGGAGGGGGGCAAAGACACCTGTCAGGTGAGTGTGTGTGTGTGTATATATGAGTCCTAACAAGAGTGTGTGTGTGTGTATAAGTCCTAACTGTGTGTGCGCGTGTGTATAAGTCCTAACTGTGTGTGTGTGTGTGTGTGCGCGTGTGTATAAGTCCTAACTGTGTGTGCGCGTGTGTATAAGTCCTAACTCTGTGTGTGTGTGTGTATAAGTCCTAACTGTGTGTGTGTGTGTGTGCGTATGTGTGTGTGTATAAGTCCTAACTGTGTGTGTGTGTGTGTATATAAGTCCTAACTGTGTGTGTGTGTGTGTGTGTGTGTATAAGTCCTAACTGTGTGTGTGTGTATATAAGTCCTAACTGTGTGTGCGTGTGTGTGTGTGTATAAGTCCTAACTGTGTGTGTGTGTGTGAGTGTGTGTGTGTGTGTGTGTGTGTGTGTATATATAAGTCCTAACTGTGTGTGTGTGTGTGTGTATAAGTCCTAACTGTGTGTGCGCGTGTGTGGGTGTGTGTGTGTATATAAGTCCTAACTGTGTGTGTGTGTGTGTGTGTGTGTGTTGCAGGGGGACTCTGGTGGGCTGCTGGTGAGTAAGCAGGGGGGTGTGTGGTTGGCCATGGGGGTGGTGAGCTTTGGGATCGGGTGCGGGGAGGCGCAGTACCCAGGAGTGTACACTAGGGTGGCGCCATACCAGCGCTGGATCCTGTCCCACACCAGCAGCAGCCCCCCCGGATTCATCAGGGTCACCGCCATCACCCAGCCAACCAACACGGCCGCCCACCTGTCAATCACAGCCTGTTCCCGCCTCCTCCTCCTCCTGGCCCCTCCTCTCCTCCTCGCTCTCCTCCAATGAGGAGTCCCTCCTCCTCTCCTCTCCTCCTCTCCATGCTCCTCTCCTCCATCACCCAGCCAACCAGCACGGCCCCCCACATGTCAATCATCACCCAGCCAACCAGCACGGCCCCCCACATGTCAATCATCACCCAGCCAACCAACACGGCCCCCCACATGTCAATCACAGCTCCTCTCCTCTCCTCCCCACTCCTCTATTAAGGGGATGTGGGCGGTGTGTGTGTGTGTGTGTGTGTTAGTCCCTGATGAAGGCAGTGATGAGTGTGTGCATGTTGATGGCTGTGCTATAGGTGAACTAGTCTAGATGTGTGTGTGTGTGTGTGTGTGTACCTGTGCTATAGGTGTACTAGTCTAGATGTGTGTGTGTGTGTGTGTGTGTGTGTGTGTGTACCTGTGCTATAAGTGTACTAGTCTAGATGTGTGTGTGTGTGTGTGTGTGTGTGTGTGTGTGTGTACCTGTGCTATAGGTGTAGTTAGTCCACTCCGACTTCACTCGTGGTTACCCTGACAACACGAGCTAATCGCTACTATGAAGTGTGTTACGTGTGTGTGTGTGTGTGTGTGTGTGTGTGTTACGTGGTGGTGTTACGAAGCCCCTCAAGGCACTGACTACCTAATTTAAGAAGAGAGACGTATGTGTATGTGTGTGTGTGTGTGTGTGTGTGTGTGTGTGTTACGTGTGTGTGTGTATGTGTGTGTGTGTGTTACGTGTGTGTGTGTGTGTGTGTGTGTGTGTGTGTGTGTGTTACGTGTGTGTGTGTGTGTAGGGTACGAGGTGTTGGAGAGTTCAAAGCCAAATCCAACACTGCAGCAGCCAATAGTCAGATGAGCTCGTGGGAAACTGCTGTCAATTAGTCAATTAGTGCGGAATGCTGCACGCGACATACTCAGGTTACGCCACACGTCATAATGTCACTCTTGAACTACACACACACACACGCACACACGCACACACACACACACACACACACACCTGACAGCACAGTGTGTGTGTGTTGGGGTGGGGGCGTGTGTGTGCATGCGTGTTGTGTGGGGGAGGGGGTGGGGGGTTTACAGACTATGAGTGTGTGCATATGAAGGATGATGGTGATGGTGTGTGTGTGTGTGTGTGCATATGAAGGATGATGGTGATGGTGTGTGTGTGTGTGTGCATATGAAGGATGATGGTGATGGTGTGTGTGTGTGTGTGTGTGTGTGCATATGAAGGATGATGGTGTGTGTGTGTGTGTGTGTGGGAAACGGGCTTCTACTCTGGGTTATGTAGTTTCCAGTGTTGCATCCTGGGTAATGTAGTTTCCAGGATAAGGGGCGGGGCCTGTAGAACAGGCCAATGGTTCTCTTGTTTACACATTTGTCATCTTTGTTTACTGTAAAATATCTTTAATTTAAATATTTATGAAATCTATTTTTGCTATTTTGTTTTAAGTACTTGTCCTTCCTTGTGGGCTGAAGGCCTTCTATAACCTGAATGTAACTGTGTGACAATAAAAATAATCCAAACTGTGTGATATAATAAAAATAATCCAAATGACAAAATGTGGTCGTTTTTCTTGGCTTCCTGGGCTGTCTGCTGGTCTTCAGCACACACACACACACACACACACACTCACACTCACACACACACTCACAGTGACGTAGCTTATGGTGTGGACTATGGCTGTGCATGGCGCTAGTTAGCGACATAGCTTCTGCTGTGGATGGTGTTAGCGTTAGCGACATAGCCTTTGCTGTGGATGGTGTTAGCATTAGCGACATAGCCTTTGCTGAGGATGGTGTTAGCGTTAGCGACATAGCCTTTGCTGTGGATGGTGTTAGCTGGTCATCAGCTACCTTCCCATGTTCTTCCCGTTAGCATCTGGTGTTAGCCTAGCCTAGCTTACCTTAGCCTTGGTCCAGCTGGCAAGTTCAGTGGGCGTGTCCAGCACCTATGATGTCATGATGTAGTAGTACAAGTGTGACCAATCACGCTACAGAATAGTAAAGCTCATTACATATGTAAATCTCTCACTACCAGTCCTGTTCAATCACACTGTGTCAGTGCATCACATACAGTAGACCCCAATCAGTGTGTGTGTGTGTGTGTGTGTGTGTGTGGTCACACAAAGGCGGCTGAAGAGTTACGACTGGTCAAATTCATTCCAAACGGATTTTTATTCTGTGAACTGAACGTACATATATACAATATTAGATATAAATGAATGTAGGAAAGCACATAAGAGAACTGGTGAACCATTACACAGATATTAGAGAAGATTCATACAAAAAGTGTACATCCACACACACACACACGCATACACACACACACACAGACACAGACACGCACGCATACACACACACACACGCACGCACACACACACACACACACACACACACACACACTAGTCGCTGTCCTCGTCGCTGATGATGCCGCGGAGGCTGCTCCAGTCGGTGGTGCGGGGGGCGTGTCCGGGGGCGGAGTTAGGGGCGTGGTTAGGGGCGGGGTCATCTGAGTCCGAGTCCACGATGCGCTTGTGCCTGGCCGACACACACACCCCCCCCGCCGCCTGACGCCTCGGACGACCTCGGAGGGGGACAGAGGGAGTCACGTTACCATGACAACCTAGTGAGCACGTCACCGTGGCAACCTCTCACCCACTAAAAACATCACCATGGCAACTCAGTAAACACCATGAAAACCTGTAACCTAGTAAACATGTCAGCTGTCAATCTAAACAATCACCTGTGTGTGTGTGTGTGTGTGTGTGTGTGTGTGTGTACTGAACTAGAGACACTGAAGAGGGAGCTACACACACTCGCAGTAGAAGGTGTGTGTGTGTGTGTGTGTGTGTGTGTGTTGATCAGGTACCTTTAGTGGTGATGATGTTGCTCATGTCCAACTCTGCCAACTCCTGAGCCTCCTCTCTCTTCAGACGAGCCTTCTTACACTTCTCTATGCTGGGGTTACCTACACACACACACACACACACACACACACACTCCTGAGCCTCCTCTCTCTTCAGACGAGCCCTCTTACACTTCTCTATGCTGGGGTTACCTACACACACACACACACACACACACACACCTTCTACTCCGAGTGTGTGTAGTTCCCTCTTGAGTGCGTCTAGTTTGGCCTTCTTGGAGCGGCAGCCTTCCAGCAGCTTCTTGTAGTTCCGCCGCACACCACAGAGGGCGATATAACGCTTCAGACGCAACACTGCCCTGTCCTCCTACACACACACACACACACACACACACACACACACACACACACACACACACGTTACGGTGAATAAGATCTTCTTATGGTTGCTATGCAGACCGCACTCTGCCACAAAACAAAGTGTCCCTAGCTGGACAGGTTACAACATTTTAGCATCAAATTCTGTGGATGTTATTCCCAGTGTTGCTATTCCTAGTGATGCTATTCCTAGTGATGCTATTCCTAGTGATGTTATTCCTAGTGTTGCCAGCTATCTGCCAGCCATCAATGCTCCAGCCACCCAGATGGCAACTGTTCATGAGATTCTCCTTCAGAGTAAGGTCCACTGGCCAGCTTCTGGATGTCATATATTGGCATGGTGGAGGTTGCACTAAACCTTGTGAGGGCATCACGTGAAGGAAACTGGGCATTGCACATGGCTAGCATTCGATCAATCATCCCCTGGACCTTTGCCTATGATAATCTGAGTTATGCAAAGTCACTCACTGCTTACCACTCAGAGATGAGCCACATTGAACATGAGAAACCAGATCTGTACATGTTTCTCTGTGAAGGTGGCTTTTCGGCCCAGCTGAGTGCAACAAACACATTTGGCAGGGTTCCGATTGACCAGAACAGTCAATCGGGACACTCAGACAGCTGGAGGCACAAAAGGGTTCAGCTTAAACCCAGCAGCTCTCTCAAGATATTATCTTACTGCCGAGTACAAAAGCACTTACCTGTCTATATTGAAAAGCTCCCTGGCACTCCAACAAAGTGACTGTTCTCACAAGGACCTTGGACAAAGATGCCAAAGATGAATCCCAAAGATGAAGAACACATTAAAAGCATTGTGGATCTGTTGGATTCCAGTTGGATAAATCCATTTGCAGGTGGCGAGTCCCTTGTTTCTCTGTATACTGGACGTACTGCACCAGCAGATGTTGCTGAAGACCTTCTGAATGCACACACCATTGGCATGAACGCCTACAGAACCTTCTCTGCTGAGCGTGTTGAGAGTAATCCTCCTGTAGAGCAGTTCCATGCACCACTCTCCAAGATGAAGCTGAAAACATTCTCCTCAATGCGAAGACATGCAAAACTGGGAATAAAGAAGTTATCCTCAAAGCTGATGATCAAATATTTGCCCAGATGGTACTGATTGCAAAGAGTAGACAGCTCAACCTGAAGGAGGTATTATCTCATCCCCTTGAACCACTTCCGTGGACTCTTGCTTCAGCAGATGGCAATGTGAGAAAGACTGGCAAATCCTCACTTGCCAAGCAACTGCTCAAGTTCCCATGTGTTGCTGAATCATTGCCATTACATTCTACCTGCATAATAGATGGCATGGCACTTGTTCAGAAGCTGGACGGTGATGGCAAGACATTTGCTGATATTGCAGACTATGCCTTGTCCACTGTGCCAGCTGAAGCAAGTCACAGCACCCGTGTTGACATTGTTTTTGATGTATATAATGAGGCTTCTATCAAACACACGGAGAGAGTGGCCAGAGGTGCAGACTCAGGCACAGAGGTCAAACAGATCACTGCAGGGCACAGAGTTCAGCAATGGAAGAAATTCCTACAAAGCAACAACAACAAAACAAATCTTGCTACCTTCTTGCTCAAAGAGTGGGGCAAAGGACAGTCTAGAACAAGACTCGGTGAAACGGTTCTGTACACTAGAACCAAAGATGAGTGTTACAAGCTGACCCAACAGGGAGTGCACAAGGTAGCAGACCTGTCGTCCACTCAGGAAGAGGCTGACACCCGTATGCTGCTCCATGCTTCAAGGACTGGTCACAAACCCGTATGCTGCTCCGTGCTTCAAGGACTGGTCACAAACCCGTATGCTGCTCCGTGCTTCAAGGACTGGTCACAAACCCGTATGCTGCTCCGTGCTTCAAGGACTGGTCACAAACCCGTATGCTGCTCCGTGCTTCAAGGACTGGTCACAAACCCGTATGCTGCTCCGTGCTTCAAGGACTGGTCACAAACCCGTATGCTGCTCCGTGCTTCAAGGACTGGTCACAAACCCGTATGCTGCTCCGTGCTTCAAGGACTGGTCACAAACCCGTATGCTGCTCCGTGCTTCAAGGACTGGTCACAAACCCGTATGCTGCTCCGTGCTTCAAGGACTGGTCACAAACCCGTATGCTGCTCCGTGCTTCAAGGACTGGTCACAAACCCGTATGCTGCTCCGTGCTTCAAGGACTGGTCACAAACCCGTATGCTGCTCCGTGCTTCAAGGACTGGTCACAAACCCGTATGCTGCTCCGTGCTTCAAGGACTGGTCACAAACCCGTATGCTGCTCCGTGCTTCAAGGACTGGTCACAAACCCGTATGCTGCTCCGTGCTTCAAGGACTGGTCACAAACCCGTATGCTGCTCCGTGCTTCAAGGACTGGTCACAAACCCGTATGCTGCTCCGTGCTTCAAGGACTGGTCACAAACCCGTATGCTGCTCCGTGCTTCAAGGACTGGTCACAAACCCGTATGCTGCTCCGTGCTTCAAGGACTGGTCACAAACCCGTATGCTGCTCCGTGCTTCAAGGACTGGTCACAAACCCGTATGCTGCTCCATGCTTCAAGGACTGGTCACAAACCCGTATGCTGCTCCATGCTTGCCATGCTTCAAGGACTGGTCACAAACCTCTCCTCCTCCCCTCATCTCTCTATTTCTCCTCCTCCTCCCATCTCTCCTCCTCCCATCTCTCCATCTCTCCATCCTTGTGTCTGATGACACTGATGTCTTGGTGATAAGCTACCAGTGACACTCACATGTGACCTGTTCCTGAAGACAGGGACAAAGAATTGCACCAGTTACATAAACATCTCACAACTCGCTCGTGGTCTGGGTTCACAGTTGTGTCAGGCTTTGCCTGGTTTACACGCATACACAGGCTGCGACACTGTAAGCGCATTTGCAGGACGTGGTAAAGTGTCAGCCCTAAAACTTCTTCAGAAGAATGAAAAGTTCTTTGGTTGGGGCAGACTGGACAATGACACCTGAGTTGTATGCAGCCTTACAGGAGTTCACATGTCAAATGTGCAGCTCCAAGTCCAGAATCACCAACATCAACGAAATGAGCACTTTTTTGTGCAAAGAAAGGCATAGAATCCTGGCAGTTACCGCCATGCTCAGATTCTCTCAGTAAGCACTGGCTCAGAGCTAACTATCAAGGTGCTATCTGGAGAAGAGGCCTTGAGAACAACCCTGAGGTTCCTTCCCCACTTGAGCATGGGTGGTCTAGAGTGGGCATGGGGGGTCTAGAGTGGGCATGAGTGGTCTAGAGTGGACATGAGTGGTCTAGAGTGGGCATGGGGGGTCTAGAGTGGGCATGGGTGGTCTAGAGTGGGCATGAGTGGTCTAGAGTGGGCATGGGGGGTCTAGAGTGGGCATGAGTGGTCTAGAGTGGGCATGGGGGGTCTAGAGTGGGCATGAGTGGTCTAGAGTGGACCTTGAGCATGAGTGGTCTAGAGTGGGCATGGGTGGTCTAGGGTGGACCAAGATGGTGGTTTGCAGCTCTCCATAGACTGGTTCAATGTCTCCATTGGTCCACAAGCAGTACTTGAGTTTGTCCTGCTCATGCAAGAGGGACTGGGTCACTCCATCATGTCAGTGTGTTGGCCTGCACTGACCTATGCCATGCAAGACAATGCAAAAACCAGAAGGATGACTTTGCTGATGAAGAACAATCCTATTCCTCTGATGAGGATTCCGACGAGGAGTTTGATTAGTGTCGTGACCTTGAATGATGCAATGTTTGCGAAAATGTCACAAAATTCTTCTTCTTCTTCTTTCCTTTATTTGTCATTGAGGGTGTTGTACATTAATGGACATTTTACAAATAAAATGCACCCAGTGATAGCCAAAAGGCTAATTTCCATTGCTAGTCCCCCTGCCAAAATAAGCATGGTACCTGGTAATTAAAACAAAGTTATACACAAAAAAGTAAAACTACAATATATAAAACATATACTGCACATTACATGTCTGTCTGTAAACCCCCACACAACACACATGCACACACACAAACACACACGCCCAAACACATACACATTACATGTCTATCTGTAACCCCCCTCCCACACACACACACACACCCACACCCAAACATAC
>CM059287.1:182500-185000 GCA_030347295.1 Setipinna tenuifilis | reverse complement strand
ACAATGACCACTTCCGGTTCGCCCCGCAACCGCCACAGCTCATTGGCTGAGGCTCACGTCTGTCAACACACACTGCACCACCTCGTCGACGTCATCTGGACCGCTCCCTCCTCGTCCTCAAGAGGGGCGTAGTGACCAAACGTGAGCGATAAGCGGCTCATGTGTCACATCACACACACACACACACACACACACACACACACACACACACACACACACACACATACAGGGCCAATCGAAACGATCGACCAGGAATCAGCGCCGCACCGTCTAACAACACTGCCGCCTTTGGGATAGGCTCCCGAGCGCATAAAAACATTTAATCATCACCATCATCATCATCATCATCATCATCATCATCATCTATTGTTAAATCGGTTAAACACTGACTGAGCATCAAGCTCCTTCACAGCAATGCCCTGAGTAAACAATCACACATTTAAAATAAATAAATACATAAATAAGTAAAGGGTGAAAAACTATAAATAAAGTGGGAAAGGACATAACAACTGTACAGGTTGGTCTAATTTCAAAACTTTTTACAGAACTTGGCTTTACAAACAACACAGCCACCCTATAAGCAAGTACCAAGACACCTTCCTGGTTGATACAGGAGTATTAGTGTAGCTGGTGTTAAAATATAGGAGTATTAGTGTAGTAGCCTATTAGTGGAGTATTAGTGGAGTATTAGTGTAGTATTAGTGTAGTATTAGTGTAGTATTAGTGAAGCTGGTGTTAAAATATAGGAGTATTAGTGTAGTATTAGTGTAGTATTAGTGTAGTATTAGTGTAGTATTAGTGGAGTATTAGTGGAGTATTAGTGGAGTATTAGTGTAGCTGGTGTTAAAATATAGGAGTATTACTATATCTAGTGTTGATACGGGAGTATTAGTGTAGTAGCCTATTAGTGTAGTATTAGTGTAGTATTAGTGTAGTATTAGTGGAGTATTAGTGGAGTATTAGTGGAGTATTAGTGTAGTAGCCTATTAGTGTAGTATTAGTGGAGTATTAGTGTAGTAGCCTATTAGTGTAGTATTAGTGGAGTATTAGTGTAGTATTAGTGGAGTATTAGTTTAGCTGGTGTTGATACAGTATTACATTACTCTAACATTAGTGTGTTGATAGTGAAGATCAGCTGGCCATCCAGATGTACGGTATGGTGTGTGTGTGTGTGTGTGTGTGTGTGTCGGGCTTTCATCACAGATCACACTGAGCAGTCACCATCCAACAGAGACTTTTATTTCATTTTAAATAGAAGCAAATAAATAATGTCTCCATGGTAACATTTCCTGTGGGTAAATGTATGGCACAATGGCCCAGGGGCCGCGTTGGCACAGTCATGAAGTAAACACAAACAAACAAACAAACAAACAAACAAACAAAGCAACCAACAAACAGAGTGGGGCGGGGCCAGGGGCGGGGTCAGGGAGGGGCGGGGCTTACGGCACAGCGGGCGGGACATTCCTGCGTACAGCGTTCTGCGGCGGAGTGCGACTGCAACGACATCTATGAGCACTGGGGACGGCCGCCCCACACACACACACACACACACACACACACTCTCACACACACACACACACACACGCATCGCCGCGCCGAGGACGAGAGGGGGCTGTGGGCGGCGGCCTGTGCGTGGGGGCGGGGCATGAGAGAAGCGGCGAAAAATATACAATCATGTACAGCAGCCGCACACAGAACCTCCAGCAGCACCGGAGAACCACACAGGAACCCAGAGGAACCGGAGAACCACACAGGAACCCAGAGGAGCCCAGAGGAACCGGAGAACCACACAGGAACCCAGAGGAACCCAGAGGAACCCAGAGAAACCGGAGAACCACACAGGAACCCAGAGGAACCGGAGAACCACACAGGAACCCAGAGGAACCGGAGAACCACACAGGAACCCAGAGGAACGGGACCCACTGGGCTACTCTCGGGTCTCTGGTGGAGGGAGGCTGGGATTGTGTGTGTGTGTGTGTGTGCGTGTGTGTGTGTGTGTGTGTGTGTGTGTGTGTGCGATGGAGGGTGTGTGTGTGTGTGTGTGTGTGTGTGTGTGGCTCTCGGGTGGAGGGAGGCTGGGATTGTGTGTGTGTGTGTGTGTGTGTGTGTGTGTGTGGCTCTCGGGTGGAGGGAGGCTGCCATCTGGTGCTGCTGCCCTGGCAGGGATGATGGAGGCGTTTCCATGGCAACGTGTTTGAAGCAGGAAGGAACGTCACACGACAGGCGGCTGCTGTGTGTGTGTGTGTGTGTGTGTGTGTGTGTGTGTGTGTGTGTGTGTGTGTGAGTGTGTGTGTGTGTGTGTGTGTGTTGCCACTGATCTGAGATCTGTGAGCATGAGCCTCACTATTCAATCAAATATTTACATTCACTTTTTTATAGAATGGAGCTGAACAATGAGCTGTGTGTGTGTGTGTGTGTGTGTGTGTGTGTGTGTGTCTGTACATGTTTGTGTGTGTAAAAGAGCAAAGAGCACATGCACATGTATAAGGGTGTGGTGTGT
>CM059287.1:160000-170000 GCA_030347295.1 Setipinna tenuifilis | reverse complement strand
CATGCCCACTGGACCCAGTCCCCTCTAAACTGCTGCAAGCTATTGCCCCCACGGTAGTCCCACCAATCACATCGGTGATTAATACCTCATTATCCTCCGGCGTATTTCCTGCTGCCTTCAAACAGGCCAGAGTTACGCCACTGCTGAAGAAGTCCACGCTCAACCCTGCCCAGGTCGGAAATTACCGACCGGTCTCATTGCTTCCCTTCCTCTCAAAAACCATTGAGAGGGCGGTAGCTAAACAACTCACTAGCTTCCTCACCCATAACCACCTACTCGACCCAAAACAATCTGGTTTCAGGAGCGGTCACTCCACTGAGACGGCTCTATTATCAGTCACGGAAGCCCTCAAAACAGCCAGATCACACGGTCAGTCATCAGTGCTCATCCTCCTGGACCTATCGGCTGCCTTTGATACAGTTAATCATGACATTCTGCTATCCACACTCGCCAACATGGGCATTGCAGGCACTGCCCTCTCCTGGCTCAAATCTTACCTCACCGGGCGCTCCTTTAATGTGGCCTGGCAAGGACATCTGTCATCGACTCACACCCTCTCCACAGGGGTTCCCCAGGGGTCAGTTCTGGGCCCCCTCCTGTTTGCTATCTACACCACCTCGCTGTCTCATGTTATCCGCTCACATGGATTCTCCTACCACTGCTATGCCGACGACACACAGCTGTACCTGTCGTTCCAACCAGACGATACCACGGTCTCCACACGCATCTCCGCCTGTCTCTCTGACCTATCCTCCTGGATGAGAGATCATCATCTCCAGCTTAATCTGTCTAAAACCGAACTCCTGGTCATCCCTGCCCATGAGTCAATCTGCCACGACATCACCCTGAATATTGGCGATGTCACTGTTGCCCCGAACAACGTGGCTAGAAACCTAGGTGTCATATTAGACGACCGTCTATCTGTCTCCGATCACATTTCTTCTGTAGCGAGATCATGTCGCTATGCATTATACAATATTAGAAAAATCAGACCGTACCTGACCCAATATGCTGCTCAATTGCTTATACAGGCATCAATCACCTCGCGGCTCGATTACTGTAACTCTCTCCTAGTCGGTCTACCTGCCTGTGCGATCAAACCATTGCAAATGGTCCAGAACGCAGCAGCGCGACTGGTCTTCAACCAACCCAAAAGAACACATGTTACCCCACTCTTTAGAGATCTCCACTGGCTGCCAATAGCTGCCAGAATTAAACACAAGGCTCTGACACTAGCCTACAAAGTAATTTCAGGTTCCGCCCCCGTCTACCTCAATGTCTTATTACAGGCTCACGTCCCGTCCAGGGCGCTGCGCTCCGCTCACACAAATCGTCTATCGGTACCCTCACTTCTCACAAAGAGAGGTCACTCTAAGCTCTTCTCTGTGGTTGTCCCCAAATGGTGGAACGACCTACCAGTTGCAACAAGAACGGCAACATCCCTCCCTATCTTTAAAAAGCTTGTAAAAACCCTTCTCTTCCGAGATTGCTTCCCTTCCTAACAAAACTAATATAACTAACAAACACTAATCTAAAAACTCTCTCTCTCTCTCTATCCCTATGTAGAAGTACTTATATCTGTTGTGTCTTTACTCTGTGTCCTCCTCTATTGCTTATGTCCTCCTTGATTGTAAGTCGCTTTGGATAAAAGCGTCTGCCAAATGCAATGTAATGTAATGTAATGTTACTGTTAGCATCAGTGTTAGCGTTGCTGTTAGCATTAGTATTAGCATTAGCGTACGGCTCGTAGCAGTGCTCTCCGTCAAACGCTGCAGAGACACAGAGAGGGGATAGCATCAGTGTTAGCGTTACTGTTAGCGTTAGTGTTCACACACACACTCACACACACGCACACACACGCACATGCGTGTTAGCGTTAGCGTACGGCTCGTAGCAGTGCTCTCTCTCAAACGCTGCAGAGACACAGAGAGGGGATAGCATCAGTGTTAGTGTTACTGTTAGCATCAGTGTTAGCGTTGCTGTTAGCATTAGTGTTAGCATTAGCATACGGCTCGTGCTCTCCGTCAAACGCTGCAGAGACACAGAGAGGGGATAGCATCAGTGTTAGCGTTACTGTTAGCATCAGTGTTAGCGTTACTGTTAGCATCAGTGTTAGCGTTGCTGTTAGCATTAGTGTTAGCATTAGCATACGGCTCAAACGCTGCACAAACACAGAGAGGGGATGCTAGCATTAGCGTTAGCGTTAGTCTCAGCTAATGTAGAATTAGCATAAAGCTTAGCCTATGCTGGGGACAGACAAACACACACACACACACAAACACACACACACACACACAGAGCTGTTACCACTGCGAACTATTAATTTCTAGGCACACACACACACACCCACAGACCCACCCACACACACACACACACACACACGTCTGTACTTTTTGTTATGTTGTTATGTTTGTCATCATGTCTTCCTGTCTTGTTTACAAGATGTTTAATGTCCACTGTGGGTCTAGGTAGCATTGCAATTTCAAATCCTGTCTGTGCAACCTGTACATATGGCTTTTGACAGTAAAACTGACTTTGACTTCACACACACACACACACACGTCTGTACTCACCCTCGTACCGCAGGGCAAAGAGCAGCGGGATGGAGGCGCACACACACACACACACACACACGCACACACACACACACACGCACACACGCACACACACACACACACACACGTCTGTACTCACCCTCGTAGCGCAGAGCGAAGAGCAGCGGGATGGTGGCACACACACACACACACACACACACACACACACACACACACACACACACACGCACACACACACACTCACCCTCGTAGCGCAGGGCGAAGAGCAGTGGGATGGAGGCGTTGTCCACGGTGAGCTCCAGGTAAAGCCACGCCCCCTCACTCACGATGCCGCGCTCAGGAACGTCGTCCAGATCCGAGTCGAAGAGCAGCGGAGACACAGAGCTGTTCCCACTCCGCACCACCAGCCTGCACACACACACACACACACACACACACACACACACACACACACAGAGCTGTTACCACTGCGCACCACCAGCCTACACACACACACACACACACACACACACACTTACTGACTTCAAAAAAATTGGAGCGAAGTAATCCAAGATCTGTTTTGTATTATAAATTTCCTTGAAGTGTGTGTGTGTGTGTGTGTGTGTGTGTGTGTGTGTGTGTTTATGTGAAATGTGAGAAACAAACACACTTCTGGCCGTTACAGCAAAGGAGGGCCAGGTGAGGTTGCCATGGCTACGGTAGCTGATTTAGATTGACTGACAGCTGTCACTCACTTGTCATTGTCCTCGTTCAGAGCCAGACGCTCAAAATGGAGGTGGAGCCTGTGGCCCTCCTTGGCCTCCAGCAGCCAATGGCAGCTGAGATTGGTGCCGGCACCATGGTTACCGCCGGGCGGGAGCGTCGGGGAGAGGATACGCCCCACGGTCGAGTTCCTGATCCAGCCCCCGCAGGAAACAGCTGCCACACACACACACACACACATGTGAGAGGGAGGGGAGACGCCCCACCGTGGGGTTCCCACACACACACACACATGTAAATGCCAACACACACACACACACATTAATGCAAACACACACATATAGCAGACAATTTATGTCAGCAATTTAGTTCTATTGAGCATTGTGTTTAGCACTGAGTTAAAGTTAGCCTGGTGTTTAGCACGGAGTTAAAGTTAGCCTGGTGTTTAGCACAGAGTTAAAGTTAGCCTGGTGTTTAGCACACAGTTAAAGTTAGCCTGGTGTTTAGCACACAGTTAAAGTTAGCCTGGTGTTTAGCACTGAGTTAAAGTTAGCCTGGTGTTTAGCACAGAGTTAAAGTTAGCCTGGTGTTTAGCACACAGTTAAAGTTAGCCTGGTGTTTAACACTGAGTTAAAGTTAGCCTGGTGTTTAGCACTTAGTTAAAGTTAGCCTGGTGTTTAGCACTGAGCACACAGTTAAAGTTAGCCTGGTGTTTAGCACTGAGCACAGTGTTAAAGTTAGCCTGGTGTTTAGCACAGTGTTAAAGTTAGCCTGGTGTTTAGCACTGACAGGTGTTAAAGTTAGCCTGGTGTTTAGCACTGACAGGTGTTAAAGTTAGCCTGGTGTTTAGCACACAGTTAAAGTTTGCCTGGTGTTTAGCACTGACGGGTGTTAAAGTTAGCCTGGTGTTTAGCACAGTTAAAGTTAGCCTGGTGTTTAGCACAGTTAAAGTTAGCCTGGTGTTTAGCACTGAGGGGTGTTAAAGTTATCCTGGTGTTTAGCACTGAGCACAGTGTGGTAAAGTTAGATTTTTGTTGCAGTGAGTGCACTTACTGATGTGTTATCATGTGACTGTATGGCAGATAGCAGACTGATCCTGTGATTGGCTACTTACCCACGCACTGAGCTGTGATTGGCTACTTACCCACGCACTGAGCTGTGATTGGCTACTTACCCACGCACTGAGTTGTGATTGGCTACTTACCCACGCACTGAGCTGTGATTGGCTACTTACTCACACACTGAGCTGTGATTGGCTACTTACCCACACACTGAGGGTGGGCGGAGCTCCAGTCAGGGCGCGTGGTGTTCAGGCAGGTCGCGACCTCGTGACCTCTGATCTGGAAGCCGGGGTCACAGTGGAAGTGCGCTTGACCCCCCGGGTGCAGGTCAGTCACGGTCACCCCACCATCCTCCAGGGGGCGGGGAAACAGGCAGGACAGCAGAAACGCTGAGGAGAGGAGGAGGAGAGGAGAGGAGAGGAGGAGGAGAGGAGGAGAGGAGAGGAGGAAGAGAGGAGGAGAGGAGGAGAGGAGGAAGAGAGGAGAGGAGGAGAGGAGAGGAGGAGAGGAGGAAGAGAGGAGGAGAGGAGAGGAGGAAGAGAGGAGGAGAGGAGAGGAGAGGAGAGAGGATTAATAGAGGAGAGGAGAGGAGGAGAGGAGGAGAGAGAGGAGAGAGAGGAGGAGAGGAGAGGAGGAAGAGAGGAGGAGAGGAGAGGAGGAGGAGAGGAGGAGAGGAGGAGGAGAGGAGAGGAGGAGAGAGAGAGGAGAGAGAGGAGGAGAGGAGAGGAGAGGAGAGGAGGAGAGGAGAGGAGGAAGAGAGGAGGAGAGGAGGAGGAGAGGAGAGGAGGAGAGGAGAGGAGGAGAGGAAGAGAGGAGGAGAGGAGAGGAGAGGAGGAGAAGAGGAGAGGAGGAGAGGAGAGGAGAGGAGGAGAGGAGGAGGAGAGGAGAGAGAGGATTAATAGAGGAGTGGAGAGGAGAGGAGGGGGAGAGGAGAGAGGAGGAGGAGAGGAGAGGAGGAGAGGAGAGAAGGAGGAGAGGAGAGGAGGAATGGGGAAAGAAGGAGAGAGAGGATTAAGGAGAGGAGAGGAGAGGAGAGGAGGAGGAGAGTAGAGGAGGAGAGTAGAGGAGGAGGAGAGGAGGAGGAGAGGAGAGGAGGAAGAGAGGAGGAGAAGAGAGGAGGAGAGGAGGAGGAGAGGAGGAGAGAGAGAATTAATAGAGGAGAGGAGAGGAGGAGAGCAGGAGGAGAGGAGGAGAGGAGAGAAGGAATGGGGGAAAGAAGGAGAGAGAGGATTAATAGAGGAGTGGAGAGGAGAGAAGAGAAGAGAAGAGATGAGAGGAGAGGAGAGGAGAGGAGAGGAGAGAGGAGGAAGAGAGGAGAGAGGAGGAGGAGAGGAGGAGAATAGAGAGGAGAAGAGGAGAGGAGAGGAAAGGAGGAATGGAGGAGAGGAGAAAGGGTCGGAGAGAAAAGAGAAAACAATGAAAGGAAGTAGAGGAGAGGAGGAGAGGAGGAGTAGAGGAGAGGAGAGGAGGAGGAGGAGTAGAGGAGGGGGAGGAGGAGGAGGAGAGGAGAGGAGGAGGAGGAAGGGGGCAGGGAGATTGAAGTTAACAACCACAGAAGAGGCAGAGGGAGGAGAGAAGAGAAGAGTAGAGAGAGGAGGTGAAGAAATAAAAAAGGAAGAGAGAGGTACAGAAGGGGAGGTATAGAAATAAAGACAATAGAAGGGTAGAGGAGAAGGGTAGAGGGGAGGATAGAGAGAAGAGGGGGAGGTATAGAAATAAAGAGAAGAAGGGTAGAGGGGGGTAGAGAGGAGGGTAGAGAGGAGGGTAGAGGGGAGGATAGTGAATATCATTACAGTACAGGGAGGGGTAAAGGGGTATTAGAGGAGAGGCAGAGAAGAGGGTAGAAGGGAGAGATACAGACATAGGGTAGTGGGGAGGGGGGTAGTGGGGAGGGGGGTAGTGAGTATGGTGGTGAGAGGGTAGAAAGAAGGAGGTAGAGGGTAGTGAGTATGGTGGTGAGTATGGTGGTGAGTATGGTGGTGAGTAGGGTGTGGAGAGGGTAGAAGGAAGGAGTTAGAGGGTAGTGAGTATGGTGGTGAGTATGGTTAAAGGGTGGTGAGTGTGGTTAACATGAGCCAATCAAAGATATGATTACTGAGGGGTACCCTGGTAGTGCAGACTGAAGACGCCGTGATTGGTCTGCCGAAGGCTGCGATAGTGAATCTGAACCTGATTGGTGGAGCTCCGGATCACCTGACCCTCCTTCATAATCGTCTCATTGGCCAACAGTTCTGGCCCCGCCTCCCCAAGACCAAGAATGGTCAAAGACTCGTCCTTAGACAGGTTCACCTTCTGGACCTGATACACACACACACACACACACACACACACACACAAATATTAACTTTATGAAACCTGACCAACAACACACAACACAAATATTAACACACACACAAGCAACACAAATATTAACCTTCTGAACCTTATCAACACACTACACAAATATTAACACACACACACACACACACACACACACACACACACACACAATCTTTACATTTCACATGTCCCTGCTACCTGGATCTCCACCCTGTAACCGGGGTAAACAGGAAGTGTTAGCATGGTAAAGAAGAAGAGCTATCTAGATATCCACCGTGTAACTAGGGTAAACAGCAGGGCTGTCAATCCCGGGTTCAGAAAGTAAAAATCCTGCCACATTTTCCTTCTAACACAGATGACTGGGTCACTCGGTAGTTGATCTACCTGTCTTGAGTGCTCATTACAATCAGCTGATTCATAGCTGGTTGGATTAAATTTGTGGCAGGGATTTTACGTTCTGAACCCGGGATTGACACCTCTGGTAACCAGGAAGTGTTACCTGGATCTCCACTCCGTAACCGTGGTAAACAGGAAGTGTTACCTGGATCTCCACTCCGTAACCGGGGTAGACGGCGATGCTGTAGGTGCACTCTAGTGGGGAGAGCGGGGCAGCCAGCGGATCCAGAGACTCCACCAGGCCCTCCATCCCAGACAGACTGGCATTACACTGAACTACACACACACACACACACACACACACACACACACACACACCACACACACACACACACACACACCACACACACACACACACACACACATACAAACACATGTGAGGCAGGATGTCAGGATAGATGAGTGAACCCTTAACAGGGGTAAGCTAGCATAAACTAGCATGTTAGCAGTGATGAGTGAACCCTTACCAGGGGTAAGCTAGCAGAAACTAGCATATTAGCAGTGATGAGTGTACCCTTACCATTAACTAGCATATTAGCAGTGATGAGTGTACCCTTACCAGGGTAAGCTAGCATAAACTAGCATATTAGCAGTGATGAGTGTACCCTTACCAGGGGCGTGCACTGTGGTGATGGTCGTCGTGGTGATGAGGGTGGTGGTGGTCTCCTCCTCGCTCGGGGGGGACGTGGCCCCCACACCTGCGGACGGAGACGCCCGTGGAGCAGACGATGATGTCACTGCTGTTGTCAAGACACCTGGTGACATCATAGTGGACAGAGACTCGAGGCGCCTAGCGGGAGGCACCGCCTGTGTGGGGTCAGGGGTCATGCCTGAAGAGGTCAAAGGTTAAGGACACTTTGTTACCAACATTGAATTGCAAATACAAATACTGCCACATGACGCTCACACACCATACACACACACACACACACCATACACACACACACACACACCATACACACACACACACACACACACACATATACAAGTACTGCCACATGATGCTCACACACCATACACACACACACACACACACACACACACACACACACACACACATATATACAAGTACTGCCACATGATGCTCACACACCATACACACACACACACATTCTTATCACAACATGAACTCATATGTCTCTGTACGTGTGCACACACACAAACACACACACAAACACACAGTCACCACACCATGAACTCAAGGGTCTGAAAAGTGTTACCATGTCTAGGTTAGTGTTAGTCGATCTCTGAGCAGCTAGCCTCTGTGCTAACCACTGAGCTAAAGACCTTCACTAGCCTCTGTGCTAGCGCTGAGCTAAAGACCTTCACTAGCCTCTGTGCTAACCACTGAGCTAAAGACCTTCACTAGCCTCTGTGCTAACCACTGAGCTAAAGACCTTCACTAGCCTCTATGCTAGCCCATAGCGCTGAGCTAAAGACCTTCACTAGCCTCTGTGCTAGCGCTGAGCTAAAGACCTTCACTAGCCTCTGTGCTAGCGCTGAGCTAAAGACCTTCACTAGCCTCTGTGCTAGCCACTGAGCTAAAGACCTTCACTAGCCTCTGTGCTAGCCCATAGCGCTGAGCTAAAGACCTTCACTAGCCTCTGTGCTAACCACTGAGCTAAAGACCTTCACTAGCCTCTGTGCTAGCCCATAGCGCTGAGCTAAAGACCTTCACTAGCCTCTGTGCTAGCGCTGAGCTAAAGACCTTCACTAGCCTCTGTGCTAACGCTGAGCTAAAGACCTTCACTAGCCTCTGTGCTAGCCACTGAGCTAAAGACCTTCACTAGCCTCTGTGCTAGCCCATAGCGCTGAGCTAAAGACCTTCACTAGCCTCTGTGCTAGCCCATAGCGCTGAGCTAAAGACCTTCACTAGCCTCTGTGCTAACCACTGAGCCGAGGTGACCATGTTCTGAGAACCGAAAACCAGGCGGATGGCGGTGCCTGATCTCCACTAGCCCCTATGCTAAAGATCTTCACTAGCCCCTATGCTAAAGATCTTCACTAGCACCTGATCTCCACTAGCCCCTATGCTAAAGATCTCCACTAGCCCCTATGCTAAAGATCTTCACTAGCCCCTATGCTAAAGATCTCCACTAGCCCCTATGCTAAAGATCTTCACTAGCCCCTGTGCTAAAGATCTTCACTAGCCCCTGATCTTCACTAGCCCCTATGCTAAAGATCTTCACTAGCCCCTGATCTTCACTAGCCCCTATGCTAAAGATCTGCACTAGCCCCTGATCTTCACTAGCCCCTATACTAAAGATCTTCACTAGCCCCTGATCTCCACTAGCCCCTATGCTAAAGATCTTCACTAGTGCCTGTGCTAGTCCTGAGTGCTCTTGTTGGCGTAGCTAGGGAGATCTTAGCAGCCCCAGTGTGGGTTGTGTGTGACCCTGTTAGCTTTGATGTGGTGCAGTGAGGCATGAGGACCGCCACGCTAGGGCGTATGCATATGACGCTAACTCTCTAGACACAGACCTGTGGGGCTAACCCTGTGGGGCTAACCCTCTATGGAGATGCCTGTGGGGCTAACCCTGTGGGGCTAACCCTATGGAGATGCCTGTGGGGCTAACCCTGTGGGGCTAACCCTATGGAGATGCCTGTGGGGCTAACCCTGTGGGGCTAACCCTGTGGGGCTAACCCTATGGAGATGCCTGTGGGGCTAACCCTGTGGGGCTAACCCTGTGGGGCTAACCCTATGGAGATGCCTGTGGGGCTAACCCTGTGGGGCTAACCCTATGGAGATGCCTGTGGGGCTAACCCTGTGGGGCTAACCCTGTGGGGCTAACCCTCTATGGAGATGCCCATAGTGCAGATAAGTGTGTGTCTGTGTACATGCCTATGCACCATCGGTTGCTGTTGCTATTATTATGATTATGATTATAATTGTTATTATTATTATTATTATTGTTATTATTATTATGGGCCTAACTCTGGAAGCTGACCTACCTACATCCTGGAAGG
>CM059287.1:155000-157500 GCA_030347295.1 Setipinna tenuifilis | reverse complement strand
TTCTAATTCATGCCACCACCACTCACACGCGCCTGCTGTTTTTCCTGATAAAATCTGCCCCCCCCCCCCTGGAGATTCCCTGCGCAACCCGCCGCCAGCATCGCATCTGCAAATACCGCCAATGAGCCCTAACTGTGCGCGCTGTTTCCCTGAAACGCATCTGTTACAATTGCTGTCTTTGGTTTGTGCTGCTGGATGCGCGCGGGGTGCAGGTGCAGCCGCTGTGAAGGTGATGGAGGAGCACAGATACCTCGCGAGCCTTCGTTGTCTCCGCTCCCCTGAAGCTCTATGCAGCGCCGCAGGACCTCGCGCCACCTGCTTAATGTTCTCTTTTCAGCACGCTCGCTGCTCTCCCGTAGCGTCCTCGATGCTGCAGCGAAGCTTCGTTACAGCGTCACCCCAAAATCTTCCAAATACCAAAGCTCAACCCGCGCGCGTCTCAGCTCTCGATAAACAGCGCGCTCTGCGTGCTCGCGCCCTGTCCCCAGTCTGTCCGCCTCTCCCCCAAAATATCAATATCTACACCGTCACGTGCTAACGCTCGCTGTCATTCTCTTAATTACTCACGTTACTCCCCGTCCGCGTCTGTTGATCCGCAGATGTCACCGTCAGGCCAGCGGGTTTCGCGTGAGGTGGGTGGCGCAGGCGTTTTCAGCAGGTTTTTCCCGTATGGCTCACGAGCTGACTGTCAATGGCGCGAGGGTATGAGAATGCGCGCCTGTACGAGACGGTGCAGGTGTGTGCATGTGTGTGCGCGTGCGTGTTTGTGTGAGATGGCGTCTAAAGCGCCCTCTAGCGGATAAAAAGCCGCGGCGCAGGATCCGAGCCGTTGGGCTCGAGACTGAGCTGTCCACCGCCTGGTGCTGAAGAGACGCTGACCAGATCAGAGTCAGATGCAGCACGAGCTCTCGGACGGAAGGGTGGGGTGCAGTGGGCTAACAGTTATACAAACGTAACAACTAAAGCTTTGCCTCAGCAATGATATTATGTAAACATCTTCAGGTCGATATCTTCACTTCGTGTGATTTCGTCAGGGGTGTCTTTCCTTCGCTGCTTTCCGGAAAGATCAAATGCGGAACTCACTGACTTGAACTGGAGTTGCGCATTCCACAGCCCGCGAGAGAGCAGTCGCCTCCAGTGAAGAAGGAGAGACGGAGAAAAGCAAAGGGGTAAGTCGTCATGTGCGAATGAGAACTACCGTTTAAACACGAGCCTAAGAACATCACTCGTCTAAACACGAGTCTAAGAACAGCACTCGCGCTACGGATGCTGTTTGCGAGGTTGTTTTATTTTAGCCCTGTGTTAGCCCGTGATCCTCACGCGGGAGTGTAACTTAAGCAGTAGCGCTTCGTTGGTAAGATGTTTGGGGACGTTCCGCGTGAACAAAAAGCAGCTCCTTTTTGTTTTGGTGCTTTGCTACTGCTTGTGCTTGATGGACGTCCGTTAACTGCAACTCCTGAGCGCGAGCTGCAGGGGGTTCAGTGGGCGACTCGAGAGGTGAATGACGTCAGGACCGGGGTGAAAGGACTTCAGGACTTAATCTCCTCTTCTCTCTCTTCTCCTCTTCTCTCTCCTCCTCTCCTCTCCTCTCCTCAGTCTCCTCTTCTCTCCTCAGTCTCCTCTTCTCTCTCCTCCTCACCTCCTCTCCTCTCCTCAGTCTCCTCTTCTCTCCTCTCTCTTCTCCTCAGTCTCTCTCCTCCTCACCTCCTCTCCTCTCCTCTCCTCAGTTTCCTCTTCTCTCTCCTCCTCCTCTCCCCTCCTCTCATCTTCTTTCTTCCTCCTCGCTCCTCTCTTCTCCTCAGCTGTCCTCACCTTTTTCCTCTCCTCTCTCCTCTCTCTTCTCCTCTCTCCTCTCCCCTCCTCTCTCCTCTCCTTTCCCCTCCTCTCCTCCTCTTTCCTCTTCTCCCCTCTTCTCCTCCTCTCTCCTCTTCTTATCAGCTCCCCTCTTTCCTCCTCCTCTCATCTCCTCCTCTCTCCTCCTCTTCTCTCCTTTTCTCCTCCTCTCCTCTCCTCCTTCCTTTCTTCTCATTCCCTCCTTTTCACTCCTCCTCTTCTCTTTCCATCCCTTCCTCTGTCTTATCTGGTGTGTGTGTGTGTTTGTGTGTGTGTAGGTGTGTGTGTGTGTGTTTGTGTGTGTGTAGGTGTGTGTGTGTGTGTTTGTGTGTGTGTAGGTGTGTGTGTGAGTGGGATGTAAGTGTGTGCTGTACAGTATGTTTCTTTGTTGAGCGTGATGTTGCATGTCGTGTGTGTGTGTGTGTGTGTGTGTGTGTTATGTTGGGTTGTATACTTGTGTATAAAGTTGCTGTGTTTTGAAGTGCGATATGTGTCTGTGTGTGTTGAGGTCTAACATATGTGTGTATGTGTGTGTGTTTATGTGTTTAAGTGTAATGTGTGTTTGTGTCTTGTATGTCTCGTATGTGTGTGTGCCTAATGTGTGTGTTAAGGTAAAATATGTGTGTGTGTTGAGGTCTAACATATGTGTGTATGTGTGTGTGTGTGT
>CM059287.1:142500-145000 GCA_030347295.1 Setipinna tenuifilis | reverse complement strand
ACATAGGCAGATTGTATGTGTGTGTGTGTGTCTTTGTGTGTGTGTGTGTGTGTGTGTATGTATGTGCGTGTGTCTTTGTGTGCGTGTGTGTGTGTATGTATGTGCGTGTGTGTGTGTGTGTGTGTGTATGTATGTGTGTGTGAGTGTGTGTGTGTGTGTGTGTGTGTGTATGTGTGTGTGTGTGTGTGTGTGTGTGTGTGTGTGTGAAAGAGAGAGAGAGAGAGAGGGGTGGGGGGGTGGGGGGGTAAATGTGTCCCTCTATTCCTACTCCTCTTCCTCCTCTCCTTTTTCTCTCTCTCTCTTTTTCTCATCTCTCTCTCTCCTTTTCCATCTCTCTCTCTTTTTCTCATCTCTCCTCTCCTTTTCCATCTCTCTCTCTTTTTCTCATCTCTCCTCTCCTTTTCCATCTCTCTCTCTTTTTCTCTCATCTCTCCTCTCCTTTTCCATCTCTCTCTCTTTTTCTCTCATCTCTCCTCTCCTTTTCCATCTCTCTCTCTCCTTTTCCATCTCTCTCTCTCCTTTTCCATCTCTCCTCTCCTTTTCCATCTCTCTCCTCTCCTTTTCCATCTCTCTCCTCTCCTTTTCCATCTCTCTCTCTCCTTTTCCATCTCTCCTCTCCTTTTCCATCTCTCTCCTCTCCTTTTCCATCTCTCTCCTCTCCTTTTCCATCTCTCTCTCTCTTTTTCTCATCTCTCTCTCTCTCTCTTTTTCTCTCACTTTGTCTCTCTCTCTCTCCTCTCCTTTTCCATCTCTCTCTCTCTTTTTCTCATCTCTCTCTCTCTTTTTCTCTCACTTTGTCTCTCTCTCTCACCTCTCCTTTTCCATCTCTCTCTCTCTTTTTCTCATCTCTCTCTCTCTCTCTTTTTCTCTCACTTTGTCTATCTCTCTCCTCTCCTTTTCCATCTCTCTCTCTTTTTCTCTCACTTTGTCTCTCTCTCTCCTCTCCTTTTCCATCTCTCTCTTTTTCTCTCACTTTGTCTCTCTCTCCTCTCCTATTCCATCTCTCTCTCTCTTTTTCTCTCACTTTGTCTCTCTCTCTCACCTCTCCTTTTCCATCTCTCTCTCTCTTTTTCTCATCTCTCTCTCTCTCTCTTTTTCTCTCACTTTGTCTATCTCTCTCCTCTCCTTTTCCATCTCTCTCTTTTTCTCTCACTTTGTCTCTCTCTCCTCCCTTTCTCTCTCTCTTTCTGGGGCTCTCTTTCTCTCTCACTCTCCCTTTCCTGTCTCTCCCTCTCTCTGTCTCCCTCTCTCCACCCTCTCTCTCCACCTCTTTCTTTCTGCCTCTCTCCCCCTCCCTCTCTCTCTCCTCTCTCTTTCCCCCTCTCTCTCCCTCAACCCCCCCTCTCTTTCTCTCTCCCTTTCTCTCCCTCTCTCCCTCCCTCTCTCTCCCTCTCCCCCTCCTCCTCCCTCTCTCTCTCCCTCCCTCCCCCTCTCTCCCTCTCTCCCTCCCTCCCTCTCCCCCTCCTCCGCCCGCCCTCTCTCTCTCTCTCTCCCTCCCTCTCTCTCTCCCTCTCTCTCTCTCTCTCCCTCCCTCCCCCTCTCTCCCTCTCTCTCTCTCTCTCCCCCTCCTCCACCCGCCCTCTCTCTCTCTCCCTCCCTCCCTCCCCCCCCCTCTCTCTCTCTCCCTCCAATCCAGTGGCAGTGGTCATGAGGTCTCAGTTGCTGTGGACACACACACACACACACACACACACACATACACACACACACACACACACACACACACACACACACATACACATCACACCAGAGACACCAGCAGCACCCGACAGACGCAGCAGAGAGAGAAGAGAAGAGAAGAGAAGAGAAGAGGAGAGGAGAGAAGAGAAGAGGAGAGAAGAGAAGAGGAGAGAAGAGAAGAGAAGAGAAGAGGAGAGGAGAGGAGAGGAGAGAAGAGGAGAGGAGAGAAGAGGAGAGAACAGAAGAGAAGAGACAGAAAGGGGGGATACGAAAGAGAGAGAGAAAGAGAGAGAGAAAGAGAGAAGAGATAGCAGGGAGAAAAGGAGAGACAGCAAAACAGAGAACATCACCAACACCAGGACTCCACAGGTACACACACACACACACACAATCTCACACACTCACGTACATGTACACGCACACACACACACACTTACACACAGACAATGATTCAAAGATATTTAGGCATAAGATGTGTGTACGTGCAGTACTGTGTGTGTGTGTGTGTGAGTGTGTGTGTGTGTGTGTGTGTGTGTGTGTGTAAAAGGAGCTGTGTGTATCTCGTACACAGAGTGGCGGAGCGGCGCTGCTGTGTTAGCGGAGCGTCTTGAGCGCTGACACTATCTGACCAGTAGGGGGCACTGACGGGCGGCCGCACCATGAGTGCCTGCATCTTCCTCAAGGGAGCCAAGAACGTGGTGAGTTCACCCGGATTATTGTGTGTGTGTGTGTGTGTGTGTGTGTGTATAAGGCCGTTGACAGGTTGCAGCTTGAAAATGGCTGCCAATCAGAGACAAAGAGAACAGAGTGTGAGAGGCAG
>CM059287.1:117500-120000 GCA_030347295.1 Setipinna tenuifilis | reverse complement strand
AATTTGTGTAGTCACTGAAATGTGTGTGTGTGTGTGTATGTGTATGTGTAGAGAGATGGAATTTGTGTAGTCACTGAAATGTGTGTGTGTGTGTGTATGTGTATGTGTAGAGAGATGGAATTTGTGCACTCACTGAAATATGTGTGAGAGAGACAGAGAATTTGTGTAGTCACTGAAATGTGTGTGTGTGTGTGTGTGTATGTGTATGTGTAGAGAGATGGAATTTGTGTAGTCACTGAAATGTGTGTGTGTGTGTGTATGTGTATGTGTAGAGAGATGGAATTTGTGTAGTCACTGAAATGTGTGTGTGTGTGTGTATGTGTATGTGTAGAGAGATGGAATTTGTGTAGTCACTGAAATGTGTGTGTGTGTGTGTGTGAAAGAGATGGAATTTGTGTAGTCACTGAAATGTGTGTGTGTGTGTAAATGTGTGTGTGTGTGTTTGTGTGTGAGAGAGAGAGAGATGGAGTTTGTGTAGTCACTGAAATGTGTGTGTGTGAGAGAGAGAGAGAGAGAAAGAGAAATAGAGAGATCGGATTTGTGTACTCACTGAAGTTTGTGTGTGTGTGTGTGTGTGTGGGAGATGGTATTCATGTAGTCACTGAGGAGTGTGTGTGTGTGTGTGTGTGTGTGTTAGGGCCGTCAACAAATATTCTAAATTCGAACAGCTTAAAGAAACAGGAATTAGAAAACTAATATTCGAATCTTTAAAACGACGCAGAGGCACAGCTGTCTGCTTTGATAGGGTGGGCGCTGCCTAAGGCCTCACACACACACACACACTCATACACACACACACACACACACTCATACACACACACACACACACACACTCATACACACACACTCTCTGCTTTGCTAGTGGACGTGCTGCCTGAGGGCCCAGGGGCGGGGCGGGGCAGGTCACACACACACACACACACACACACACACACACACACACACACACACACACACACACACACACACTCACTCACATCACAGCTCACCGCTGACCTACTGGTCGATGGCAGAAAGAGCAGAGGCCAACTCTGTGTGTGTGTGTGTGTGTGTGTGTGTGTGTGTGAGGAGAGGGCAAGGCCAGGTGTGTGTGTGTGTGTGTGTGTGTGAGGAGAAGGCAAGGCCAACTCCACCGCTGGAGAGAAAGAGATTTTAACCCCCAAAATCTAAAAAGTCATGTATGGAAGTTCTTCTGACTTTGGTCAGTACAAGGTAAGATTGTGTAGCCAAGAGCTACGGTGGCATGGCTAACCCTAGGCTATGTAAAACACAGTTAGCAACATCACTCAACAACTAGCAACATGAAGCCGCATCTGGAACATGTGCACCCAGATGAGCGTAATGTGTGAACTACAGCTAAACAGCGTGTGTGTGTGTGTGTGTGTGTGTGTGTGTGTGTGCACCCAGATGAGCATAATGTGTGAACTACAGCTAAACAGCGTGCGTGCGTGCGTGCGTGTGTGTGTGTGCACCCAGATGAGCGTAATGTGTGAACTACAGCTAAACAGTGTGTGTGTGTGTGTGTGTGTGTGTGTGTGTGTGTGTGTGTGTGTGTGTGTGTGTGTGCACCCAGATGAGCGTAATGTGTGAACTACAGCTAAACAGCGTGCGTGTGTGTGTGTGTGTGTGCACCCAAATGAGCGTAATGTGTGAACTACAGCTAAACAGCGTGTGTGTGTGTGTGTGTGTGTGTGTGTGTGTGTGTATGTGTGTGTGTGTGTGTGTGTGTGTGTGTGTGCACCCAGATGAGCGTAATGTGTGAACTACAGCTAAACAGCGTGTGTGTGTGTGTGTGTGTGTGCACCCAGATGAGCGTAATGTGTGAACTTCAGCTAAACTGTCACGTCTGGACTAGTTTGCACCGACCGCCACCCTGGCCTAGTGTATACACACTCACACACACACACACACACACACACACCGTATCCCTGGCCTAGTGTATACACACTCACACACACACACACACACACACACACCGTATCCCTGGCCTAGTGTATACACACTCACACACACACACACACACACACCGTATCCCTGGCCTAGTGTATACACACTCACACACACACACACCGATCAGTGTTGTGGATGGGGCAGACACAGACATACACACACACACACACACACACACACACACCGATCAGTGTTGTGGATGGGGCAGACACACACACACACACACCGATCAGTGTTGTGGATGGGGCAGGCTTCAGGGAGTTCTGTCGAGCAATGGAAGCGAGGTAGCGTATCCCTGGCCTAGTGTATACACACACACACACACACACACACACACACACACACACACACACACCGTATCCCTGGCCTAGTGTATACACACTCATACACACACACACACTCGTACACAGCCCTGGAGCAGTTACTAAGAGAAGTGTGTAACAGCAGCTCTTTGTGTTCATTTGTTCTGTTACTGGCGTAATGTGCGTCATTGACAACATGCGCAACCAGATGGTCAAATAGTTCAATATATGCACTTTATTTAAAACAA
>CM059287.1:95000-100000 GCA_030347295.1 Setipinna tenuifilis | reverse complement strand
TTGTTGCACACTACTCCCTCAAAACAGTTTTACGTGTGCTCAAAACCAAACTCTATTCTCAAAACATTAACACAATTGTAAAAATGAAATTACAATGAAGCAGTTAGTAAACACTACAGAGTTTTGCAAAGAGGAGTCAGTGAGTTTTGCAAATTGTATTTTACAGTTTTTCTGAATTGCTAAAGCACAAAAACCAATTGGCTGGCCCAATTGCCCAATTGCTTAAGCTATTTCTCACAACTGCTCACTCTTTTGTCAATACCTTAAACCATTTTACATAGTAAAACACAATTTGCAAAACTCACTGACTCCTCTTTGCAAAATTCTAAACACATTCTCATTGTCAAAACACACTTTGCAGTGTAGGACACATGTGATTCAAAATGTTGAACATTCTTCTCCCCATTTGATCATCAATAAAGCACACATGGCAGTAGCTAAGCACAATGAGTCAAAACTTTATTATTTCATTTCAAATGACCTGACACCACCAATGTAAGCCAATTGAGAGCCACAAGAAGGTTGCAGCTTGAAAATGGCTGCCAATCAGAGACAAGAGAGTGAGGGACTGTTACGACCTCATTGTGAAGAATATTGTAAAGAAAATATGAGGTGGCAACATAAGAAACCAGGAGAGAGAAAATATAACAAAACGGAGTTTATTAAACAAACGGTAACAAAAAGGTGTCGAAAAACAGGAACCAATGAATAGAAAAACAAAACAGGCCCTGCAACCTTCCCTCCTCTTTAATATAACAAAAACTACCTAACCTCCTCGAAATTAAAATAACGTGCATCTTCCGCAAGTCTGACTGCTGCGCTGGTCTGCCTACGGTAAGTGCACAAAAGAAAGGGAAAGAAAACAAAACACCACCCGTCACCTTACAAGGATACAAAAACACCAGTTAAGTAATAAAAATAATAGTGAATAGTTTGTCAGTCAAAAATGCCCATGCTGAGTAAAATAGTAGCGCGTCAAAGAGAGGGACGAGCTCTCTGGCTGTCGTGGTGCGTGGAGCTGCGTGAATGAGCTCTCGTGAAAGAATGATACCCGTGTGGATGAGTGAGCTCCTTGCATCTTGAAGTGGGCGGTTTATATTTCCTCATTCATTCTGACGCGCCCAATCAGGACTCGCGCTCAATGATGAGTTTCACCTGAACACAATCGTAGAGCAAAGCAGAGCAGACAGGGAGAGCCATGATTAGAAAACAATTGACGCTACCTTAATACCGCGTAACAGGGACATAGCGAGGAAGAGGAGGTAGAGGAAGAACAAGGAGAAGAGTGATTTTTTTCTGCTAACCAAATTAGAGTCACCATTATAGATCACGTTCTCGTCCATGGGTTGACGGCAATCTATGAAATTTCTTAGAGGGCATTGAATTGGCCTGTGCCATAGGCCAGGAACAGTGTCCAGGATAAATATGACACGTCAGGACATTCTTTTTCCTGTTACCTGGCAAGGGACATCATTGCTTGTAATGTGGATGAGGTGCTGTGGCCTGACTAAACCCAAAGGCATGATATAGTGTGTCTGTGTGTGTGAGTAGGGTTCACTGGTATTGAGTAGAGTTCACTGGTATTGAGTAGGGTTCATTGGTGTTCACTGGTATTGAGTAGGGTTCACTGGTATTGAGTAGGGTTCACTGGTGTTCACTGATTTTAAAGTGATGCCAATATGTGCATTACTGGTGTTCACTGGTAGATTGTAAAGCGGTCCCGGTGTGTGTGTGTGTGTGTGTGTGACAGGTGTGTGTGTGTGTGTGTGTGTTTGACAGGTGTGTCCTGTCTGCATGTTGGTACAGATTCAGTGAAACCTGCTTGCCTCACCTGTAACGACTTTGTTATGTGTGCGTGTGAGTGTGTGTGTGTAAGTGTGAATGTGTGTGTGCAAGCGCGTGTATTTGCGTGTGCACATGTTTTGTATGTCTGTGCTCATGTGTGTGTGTATGTGTATAGTTGCATGTGCATGTGTTCTGTGTGGATGTGTAAGGGTGTGTGTGTGTGCGTGTGCGTGCGTGTGTATGTGTGTACTGTATGTGTGCATGTGTGTATGTGTGCGTGTTTGTGTGTGTGTGTGTGTGTGTGTGTGTGTGTGCATGCACGCTCGTGTGTGTACTATATGTGTGTATGTGTGTGTGTGTGTGTCTGCAAATAGTTCTCCCTGTCACACACATACCTCTGGACTGGCTGCACCTTAGCTGCTGGATATGTGAATGTGTATGAGAGACTGAGATTGTAGTGTGTGTGTGTGTGTGTGTGTGTGTGTGTGTGTGTGTGTGTGTGTGTGTAAGAGAGAGAGAGGGTGTAAAAGAGAGACAGTGTGTGTGTAAGAGAGAGAGAGAGAGAGAGAGAGAGAGAGAGAGGGAGGGAGAGAGAGAGAGAGAGAGAGAGATTTTTGTTTGTGTGTAAGAGAGACAGAGAATGTGTGTACGTGTGTGTGTAAGAAAAAGAGAGAGTGTGTGTGAGAGAGAGAGAGAACGAGAGTGTGTGTGCATGTGTGTGTTAGAGAAAAAGAGTGCATGTGGGTAAATTCAGCTCTAAACTGGGTAAAAGTACTGGGCTACGGTTAGGGTTAGGGTTGTGTGTGTGTGTGTGTGTGTGTGTGTCTGTGTGTGTGTGTCTGTGTGTATGTGTGTGTGTGAGTAACTAGTTAGGGTTGTGTGTGTGTATGTGTGTGTGTGTGAGTAATTTCGTAAAATTAGGGTAGTGTATGTGTGTGTGTGTGTGTGTGACTCGGTAGGGTAAGGGTTAGGGTTGTGTGTGTCTGTATGTGTGTGTGTGTGAGTAATTTGGTAAAGTTAGGGTAGTGTATGTGTGTGTGTGTGTGTGACTCGGTAGGGTAAGGGTTAGGGTTGTGTGTGTCTGTATGTGTGTGTGTGTGAGTAATTTGGTAAAGTTAGGGTAGTGTATGTGTGTGTGTGTGTGTGACTCGGTAGGGTAAGGGTTAGGGTTGTGTGTGTCTGTATGTGTGTGTGTGTGAGTAACTCGGCGAAGGTAGGGTTGTGTGTGTGTGTGTGTGAGTAACTCGTTAGGGTTAGGGTAGTGTGTGTGTGTGTGTGTGTGATTAACTCGGTGAAGGTAGGGTTGTGTGTGTGTGTGTGTGAGTAACTCGTTAGGGTTAGGGTTGTGTGTGTGTGTGTGTGTGTGTGTGTGTGTGTGTGTGTGTGTGAGTAACTCGTTAGGGTTAGGGTTGTGTGTGTCTGTGTGTGTGTGTGTGTGTGTGTGTGTGTGTGTGTGTGTCTGTGTGTGTGTGTGTGAGTAACTCAGCAGGAAGGCCAAAAAGCTCATTTGACCCCTGTGTGTGTGTGTGTGTGGGCCACCAGCTAGGCCTGTTCTGCCTGTGTGTGTATGTGTGCAAATAGGTGTGTGCGCGTATGTGAGTGTGTGTGTGTGTGTGCATGGGTGTGTGTGAGTGTGTGTGTATGTGTGCGTGCGTGAGTGTGTGAGTGTGTGTGAGTGTGTGTGTGTGTATGTGTGTGTGTGTGTGTGTGTGTGTGTGTGTGTGTGTAATGATAGGGTGAGTATTCTCGGTGCTGAAAGGAAGCGTGTGGTCGAAACCTGGCATGTTAGAACCTGCTTCTGCTCTCTCTCTCTTTCTCTCCGTTTCTCTCTGTCTGTTTTTCTCTCTCTCTCTTTCTCTGTGTTTCTCTCTCTCTGTTTTTCTCTCTCTCTCTTTCTCTCCCTCTTTCTCTTTCTATTTTTTTCTCTCTATTTCTCTCTCCCTTTCTCTCTGCCCCCTCTCTCTTTCCCTTTTTCTCTCTTTTCCCCCCTTTCTTTCTCTCTCTCCCTCTCTCTCCCTTTTTCTCTCTTTCTCTTTTTCTCTCCCTCTCTCTTTTTCTCTATTTATCTCTCTCGTTCTCTCTTTTTCTCTCTCTCCCTCCTTTTCTCTCTCTCTCTTTCTCTCTCTCCCCCTTTCTCTCTCTTTTTCTCTCCCTCTCCCTCTCTCTGTCTCTCTTTCTCCCTCTCTCTGTCTCTGTTTCTCTCTCTCTTTCTCTCTCTTTCTCTGTCTCTCTCTCCCTCTTTTTTTCTTTTTACCGCTGTCTGTCTTTTTGTCTCTCTATTCAGTTTAATTCAATAGCGTGATTGTAAATTCAGCATGACTCCAACCCTAACAGACCGTCAGTAGTCTACCCCAACCCTAACAGCGTGTCAGTAGTCTACCCCAACCCTAACAGCGTGTCAGTAGTCTACCCCAACCCTAACAGACCGTCAGTGGTCTGACCCAACCCTAACAGACATCACAGCTAGAGGGTTAGGGGAGGGTTAGGGGAGTGAGTGTGTGTGTGTGCGTGTGTGTGTGTGTGTGTGTGTGTGTGTGTGTGTGTGTGTGTTAGGGTTAGTCCACTGACACACTGCACACTCTGCCCATAGAGGCGTGTATAGTCGGCTGGTGGTAGATCCGGTGGTAGTCGGCTGGTGGTAGATCCGGTGGTAGTTGGCTGGTGGCAGAGGCGTGTATAGTCGGTTGGTGTGCCATGTTGTGGTGTGGGAATGTAATGTGAGTGTGCTCTGGTATGACTGATGGTTTATGTGTTTATCTGGTTCTACATACCAGCCTGAAAGGGTAGCGCCCTCTATGGACCCAATATCGTATAACATGTGATGTGCTTCCCCAGGATGGACACACACACACACACACACACACACACACACACACACACACACACACAGGATGGTGTAGTAATCCCACACAGCCTGACCCGTTCTGTGGTTAGTCTACTAGTACATGTGACACCTCAGCCTTAACCCTTTAGACGCCAGGGGTTTTACACATGGGGTTATGGTTAGACTTAACCCTTTAGGTGCCGGGGGTTTTAGACATGGGGTTATGGGTAGACTTAACCCTTTAGGTGCCGGGGGTTTTACACCTCAGTTTATGGGTAGACTTAACCCTTTAGGTGCCGGGGGTTTTACACCTCAGTTTATGGGTAGACTTAACCCTTTAGGTGCCGGGGTAACCCTTTATGTGTCTTAGCTCCGAGGTCGAATTTCACAC
>CM059287.1:77500-82500 GCA_030347295.1 Setipinna tenuifilis | reverse complement strand
CCAATATGTTTGTGTGTGTGTGTTTGTGTGAGTGTTTATGTGTGCGTTTGTTTGTGTGTTTGTGTGTCTGTTTGTGTGTCTGTTTGTGTGTGTGTTTGTTTCTTCATGTATCTAGTCCAATGTGTGTGTGTGTATTCACATGTGTATGTTCGCGTATAAAAACGAAGTGTGTGTGTTTGCGTATCAAACTAAGTGTGTGTGTTTTTATGAACTGCTTGACTACTTGTTCAAATTCAAGTTATGTTTATCTGGTATCTCTGGTGAAGTGCAGGTACTGATGGCTGTACTTGCCTACACTGGATGTAGCAGGATGAGCTAGAGTTAGCATTAGCGCTAGAGTTAGCGTAAGGGCTAGAGTTAGCGTAAGGGCTAAAGTTAGCATTAGCTCTAGAGTTAGCATTAGCTCTAGAGTTAGCGTAAGGGCTAGAGTTAGCGTAAGGGCTAGAGTTAGGGTAAGGGCTAGAGTTAGGGTAAGGGCTAGAGTTAGCGTAAGGGCTAGAGTTAGCGTAAGGGCTAGAGTTAGGGTAAGGGCTAGAGTTAGCGTAAGGGCTAGAGTTAGCATTAGCGCTAGAGTTAGCGTAAGGGCTAGAGTTAGCGTAAGGGCTAGAGTTAGCATTAGCTCTAGAGTTAGCATTAGCTCTAGAGTTAGCGTAAGGGCTAGAGTTAGCGTAAGGGCTAGAGTTAGGGTAAGGGCTAGAGTTAGCGTAAGGGCTAGAGTTAGCGTAAGGGCTAGAGTTAGGGTAAGGGCTAGAGTTAGCATTAGCGCTAGAGTTAGGGAGTCAGTTGACTTCTCTTTTTTCTGCTGAAGTCATGTGTGCCATTGGATCAGACAGAGAACTTAGGGTGGCTTTTGATGGTTGTGCTATGACTAGGGCTAACGCTAAAACTAGGGCTAAGACTAAAGCTAGGGCTAAGACTAAGGCTAAATCTTAGGCTAGGGCTAGGTATGGCTAAGGCTAGGTAGGTCTAAGGCTAGGGCTAGGGCTAGGGCTAAGGCTAGGGCTAAGGCAAGGTAGGGCTAGGGTTGTCATTACTGATCCCCCACCGCTTACCCCCGTCTTTTTCTCTCTTCCTCTATCCCCCTTTCTCCTTTTGTTTTCCTCTCTGTCTTTCTCTCTATCTTTCCCCCTCTCCCCTTCTTTTCCCCTCTATCTCTTTTTCCCCTTCTCTCTGTCTCTCTACTCTCTCTTGTTCTCCTTCTCTCCTTCTCTCTCTCTCTCGTTCTCCTTCTCTCCTTCTCTCTCTCTCAGGCCTACTCCCAGGATGCATACTTGAGGGGAAATGTTTCCTATGTGGGAGGAGCCCAGTGTATCCCAGCTCCGCCCCCGCCATGTTACCACCCTCGTAGCCCCACCCTCAGCCCCGCCCACTTGGGCCAGAAGCCGCAGGATTGGTGGGCCGGCTGGCCAAGCCCCGCCTCTCCGCTGGATAACTGGATGGACAGATGCTCCTCCTCCTCCTCGGGAGGCCACACCCACCATCTCCATAGCAACCAGATGTGGTCGCCATCGCCCCGTCGCAGCTCAGCAACAGCCCAGGCCCTGAGTGACTGGTACTACAGCCAGACACACACACACTCGCCTCACACACACACACACACACACCGCGGCTACCGGCCCCCCACCACGCCCCCCCCGCCCCGACGACGCCCCCCACGGCGACGCAGTGCCTCTCAGGACCGGCTGGGCGAGGGCCACAGTGGGTGTGGCTACAGCAGCTCCCAGGATGCACTGCAGCAGCCAGGACACGCCCACTGCAGCTCTGATAGGTGGGGACAGCAGGGGGTGTGGCCGGTGCGCTCACGCTCAGAGTCTGTGCTGCTGGCACGCCCCACCCACTTCCTGGAGCCTCTCTCGCCGCCATTGGACAGACGAGACTGGCAAGCTCCGCCCTGGACAGAGTTCTCCAATCAGAGACAGGGTCATGCAAGCCACTCCCACAGAGGGACAACACCTCAGTCTCAACCCCAACAGCATGGACACACACCCCAACACACACCACAGCATTACGGACACACACCCCAACACACACCCCAAAATTACGGACACACACCCCAACACACACCCCAGCATTACAGACAAACACCCCAACCCACAGCCCAGCATTACGGACAACCACCCCAACACACACCCCAACATTACGGACACACACCCCAACACACATCCCAAAATTACGGACAACCACCCCAACACACACCCCAACATTACGGACAACCACCCCAACACACACCCCAGCATTACGGACACACACCCCAACACACACCCCAACATTTTGGGCAAACACCCCAACACACACCCCAGCATTTTGGGCAAACACCCCAACACACACCCCAACACACACCCCAGCATTTTGGGCAAACACCCCAACAGTTGCCCCAAAACACACCCCAGAGGCCTTCTACCCACCTGCCGGCTGATCAGAGACAGAGATCTGAAACACACACTCCACTGCACTCACCTCCACACACACACGAGCAAACCAAACACACACAGACCTCTGGCCACACCCCTCCGCTCCATCGTCCCGCCCCCCAGGTGTGTAGGGCCGCCCCCCAGGTACGGCGGCTCTCAGAGGGACAGACTCTGGGGGAGGAGCCTCAGGGTTACCGTAGTTACAGCCCCTCCTTCTACCGCAAGACGGGGCGGATCCTACAGCAGGCCCACTCCTTCAGACACGCGCCCCAACCCGACCCCCTCTCCTGGAGCCCCCCCCCCACGCAGCCCGACCCCCCCTCATGGAGCCCCCCCATGCCCCAATCCCCCGAGGCCGTCTTCTTGGACACGCCCACTGAGGGCGGGGACTGCCAACCCACCAATCAGGTAGCCCCAGCTGAGTCGGAGGCGGAGCAGGAAGTGGTGATGAGACAGAAGCCCCCTGGTGGCCGAAAAGTGCCTCACGCTCTTCACCTCCCCCCTGACTATGCACTGGACTGTCTTAACCTATCAGATCCTGCCCTTGGTCTTGGCCCCGCCCCTAGCACTGAACGCCCTGCCTGCCCCGCCCCCGTCTACAACGCTGACCAATCCGCTAATGCGGGACCCTCCCATGACAACGAGCCTGCGCCCATTGGCTCTGCCCCCCGACAACCAGGTCCTGGAAGCCTGCCTTTGCCAGAGGATTGCTTAGCAACCATCCCCTTCATTGGTAAGAGAAACAAATACACACACCCACACACACACGCACACACCCACATACACACACACTTCAAAGTTTTTTACACAGAATACGTAATAAACTGTGAATAGGTGATGAACTGCTAAAATTGACCTGCAGTTTAGACTACCGGTAATTGTAATGCATGTGTTGCTATGTTTTAAACTCCACTGAAATATATACATATATACATACATACATATATATACTGAAACATATAACATCACATCACATCACTGAAATATATACATATATACATACATACATACATATATATACTGAAACATAACATCACATTACATCACTGAAATGAACATATAACATCACATCACTGAAATCAACACACAACATCACATCACATCACTGAAATCAACACACAACATAACATCACATCACACCACTGAAATCAACACATAACATGTTTGAAGTGGATCATTGCAGCCGGGCATACAGGGTTACGGTGAGGGTTAGAGTAAGGGTTCTCTCTGTGCTGCTGAAGCCGGAATGTACACAAGTTCTCTGCAACAACATTCCGTCGGATCTGTTGGGGAACTTCAGATGGTTTTTGCCTTGGAAAATTGAATGGCCACCCAGTGACGGAGTTGGAGAACTGTAATGACACCTTTACACACAGACACACACCCGTCATTGGTGTGAGTAACACACACACACGCACACACACATACACACACATATACACACACGCAGTCACCCACACACACACATACACACACATATATATACACACACACACACACACACACATACACGCACACATACACACACACACAGTGTCCTTCCAAGGGTCCTTATGAGTTAGGACAGTAAGCTAATGCACAAGTGTCCTTCTAAATGTCCTTATGGGTTAGGACAGTAGGCTAATGCACACGTGTCCTTGTAAGGGTCCTTATGGATTAGGACAGTAAGCTAATGCACAGTACCCAAGTGTCCTTCTAAGGGTCCTTATGGGTTAGGACAGTAGGCTAATGCACACGTGTCCTTCTAAGGGTCCTTATGGGTTAGGACAGTAAGCTAATGCACAGTACCCAAGTGTCCTTCTAAGGGTCCTTATAGGTTAGGGCAATGTCTGTGTGTCAGTCTAAGTGCTCTTATGGCTATGTGTCAGTGATGGGGTGCTTAGGTTCAAAGCAACACTGTGTAGTTTAAAGCAACACTATGTAGTTTAAGGCTACGTTCAGACATGATGGTTTTTTTACAGACGTCGGTGGATGGTTTACATTATTTTCCTATGGGACAGGGTTTTTTTTAAAAAACATCCTGGGTGGTTTTTAAAACACCGCCGCTGGTGCTTTTTTTCACCCACCCCGGGTGGTTTTCAAGTTGAGAAATTTGAACTCGCCCCGAAAAAAGCACCCTACGTCAGGTGCTTTTTTGACAACTGACCAATGAGCGACTGAAATTCTGTAGTTTCAAAGAAGAAACATGGCGGCGAAAACAAAGCCTCTCAAGTCAAACAAAATTCCAACCGAACAACTGGTGGTACTCGTAAGTGAGCACACAGAGCTATATGACATGGCAAATAAGTTATACCACAACGTCTACCACAAGGAGACCGTTTGGAGATCGATTGGGGCACTTTTGGGACACAACTGTAGTATTAGTTTCAGTTATTTTCATCCGCTCACATCACAAGCTATGCTAACCGTTAGCGTTTACGGTCTATCAGCTGATGTTAGCACAGGCACCGCCCCCGTGCTTTTTTCTCTCTTCGAAAACCACCCGGGGCAGGTGTTTTCTGTTATAAAAAACCATCACGTCTGAACGTAGCCTAAAGCAACACTATGTAGTTTTTCAACCTTAAAAATGATGTTGCCAAAATCGTGTTA
>CM059287.1:60000-62500 GCA_030347295.1 Setipinna tenuifilis | reverse complement strand
AGCCTGGATCACAGCACTGATGTAGGTTTAGCCTGGATCACAGCACTGATGTAGGTTTAGCCTGGATCACAGCTCTGATGTAGGTGGTTTATCTAGCCTGGATCACAGCACTGATGTAGGTTTAGCCTGGATCACAGCACTGATGTAGTTTTAGCCTGGATCACAGCACTGATGTAGTTTTAGCCTGGATCACAGCACTGATGTAGGTTTAGCCTGGATCACAGCACTGATGTAGGTTTAGCCTGGATCACAGCTCTGATGTAGGTGGTTTATCTAGCCTGGATCACAGCACTGATGTAGGTTTAGCCTGGGTCACAGCACTGATGTAGGCGCCATCCTGGTGCAGTGCAAGTCATGCAGGTTGAAACTTAAACTTAAAATGTGAAAAGCACAGTCTATTAACCAATCAATAATCTTCAAAACCAGTGTCATCAAGTACAGTGACCTCTGACCTCTGAATGTGAATGTGTGTGTCTCTAGAGAAGTACGGTGAGTTCATCGAGGCCAATCGCATGGAGGTTGCCAGTGGGAGACTCAGGACGATGAAGAAACTGGTATCTATTGTGTGTGTGTGTTTGTGTGTGTGTGTGTGTGTGAGTATATGTCTATAAAAGAGTGTTAATAATAATAATAATAATAATATATATATAATAATAGTGTAATATATAATAATAATAATAATAATATCTGCAGTGATGTGGTGAAATGTGCAAATTGGGCAGAAATAGAGAAGCAGAGTTTGCGAAGCCTCAGTTTAATGAAAAAGGATGACGAGCCAATCAGCCAATCATGACACAATCAGCCAATCATGACACAATCAGCCAATCATGAGCCAATCAGCTCAGCATGTGTTTAGTGTGTGAAGATTTCTGAAGAGGCGTGTGTGTGTTTTTATTTGACATGACTCGGGATGTGTGTGTGTATTTGACATGATTGTGTGTGTGTGTGTGTGTGTGTGTGTGTGTGCGGTGTTAGATCCATGATCTTCCAGATCACCATTTCTACACTCTCAAGTTTCTGCTCGGACACTTGAAGACGGTAGCAGACCACGCAGACAAAAACAGGGTGTGTGCAAGAAACACACACACAATTTTACACACACACACACACACTCACACAGACACACTCACACAGACACACTTACACACACATACTTACACACACACACAGACACACACACACACACACACACACACACACACACACACACACCTGTGATAATCATATTCAGGTTTGCATTGCGGACATTTGTACTAGTGTGTGTGTGTGTGTGTGTGTGTGTGTGTGTATGATGAGCCTGTGTGGTTCTGTGTGTATGTTTTTGATAAGCCTGTGTGTGTGTGTGAGATGGGCCTGTGTGTGTGTTTGAACAGTCTGTGTGTGTGTGAGGCAAGTCTTTGTGTGTTTGTGACGAGTCTGTGTGTGTGTGTGTGTGTGTGTGTGATGAGTCTGTGTGTGTGTGTGTGACGAGTCTGTGTGTGAGACAAGTCTGTGTGTGTGTGACGAGTCTGTGTGTGTGTGTGTGTAGATGGAACCCCGTAACCTGGCGCTGGTGTTTGGCCCCACACTGGTGTGTGTGTGTGTGTATGTGTGTGTGTGTGTGTGTGTGTAGATGGAACCCCGTAACCTGGCGCTGGTGTTTGTCCCCACACTGGTGTGTGTGTGTGTGTGACGAGTCTGTGTGTGTGTGTGTGTAGATGGAACCCCTTAACCTGGCGCTGGTGTTTGGCCCCACACTGGTGTGTGTGTGTGACGAGTCTGTGTGTGTGTGTGTGTGTGTATGTGTGTGTGTGTGTGTGTCTAGATGGAACCCCGTAACCTGGCGCTGGTGTTTGGCCCCACGCTGGTGTGTGTGTGTGTGTGACGAGTCTGTGTGTGTGTGTGTGTGTGTGTGTGTAGATGGAACCCCGTAACCTGGCGCTGGTGTTTGGCCCCACACTGGTGTGTGTGTGTGTGTGACGAGTCTCTGTGTGTGTGTGTGTGTGTGTGTGTGTGTGTGTAGATGGAACCCCGTAACCTGGCGCTGGTGTTTGGCCCCACACTGGTGTGTGTGTGTGTGTGACAAGTCTGTGTGTGTGTGTGTGTGTGTGTGTGTGTGTGTGTGTGTGTGTGTGTGTGTAGATGGAACCCCGTAACCTGGCGCTGGTGTTCGGCCCCACACTGGTGTGTGTGTGTGTGTGACGAGTCTGTGTGTGTGTGTGTGTGTGTGTGTGTAGATGGAACCCCGTAACCTGGCGCTGGTGTTTGGCCCCACACTGGTGCGCATGTCGGAGGACAACATGATGGACATGGTCACACACATGCCCGACCGCTACAAGATAGTCGAGACCCTCCTGCAGCACGTGAGTGTGTGTGTGTGTGTGTGTGTGTGTGTATGTGTCACACCTAACCCTAACACATGCCGGACCGCTACAAGATAGTCGAGACCCTCCTGCAGCACGTGAGTGTGTGTGTGTGAGTATGTGTGTGTGTGTGTGTGTGTGTGTGTATCACACCTAAC
>CM059287.1:30000-37500 GCA_030347295.1 Setipinna tenuifilis | reverse complement strand
ATATTTGCATACTACCAATGGTAGCTGAAACAGAGGAATATTTCGCCAATGCTTTTGCGCCCCCCTTTTGCAGTCCCCCTATCTGCAATCCTCTGACAACATTCCTGTGTATGTGACCTAGACTTCCAAAAACCAATACTATTAGCTTACATTCATACCCCAGCTGGAGGATGCGTTCCTGTAATGGTTGGTATTTTACAAGTTTGGAATAATAGCAAGTGTCCATGTAAGAATCAAAACAGCACCCCACCTCTGTAATGAGCACAGAGTTCTCAGATTTGTTTATGATCACGATGTCTGGGGTGTTTGGAATGTTTTTGAAATATTCGTTGTCTGTGTTTTGGTTAAACCAGTTTGTTCTTACAGTACTGTGTAGAAAAACATTACAGTCATTTCCTCTGTGTGTATTTTTTAGGTCGTTTGCAACCAAACTGACTAGACGGTCATGCCTGGCTACATACTGTCCCTTGTAGTAATTACATCCATTTAATATGTGGGCTACTGTTTCATTTTCTTGATCATTTGTGTGGTGTATGCAATTGGGGGTGTATTGGGAAGGATACCATGTTGCTAGGTTATATCTTGTTGGGAGACATTGAAGTCTTGCCTTAATTGTAAAAATAAGGATTTCTTCTGAGATGGAATTATTTTTTAAAATAGAATGTGAGACTGACTGATCAGTGGATGGTAGGTGTGCTAACTTTCCCTGTAGTTTAAGACTTTTCCAGTGCTGTGCGCTTTGTGTTTGTCTGTAGTGTAGAAGTGAATGTCTAATGTTCTTAAGGTGTAGATGACAGGGTGGGGCGTCGTTTGTGTTCAGGACCGCCAGGGTGGAGATTTGATGGTTAGACACGATGTCGTCAAGCGCTGCTGCTGCTCCATCGGGTCCTAGCCAGGAGAGTTCTAATCCTGTGCGTTGGCAAAGGTCATTGAGTTCGATCCAGTCCGAGCGCACACCGAATCCAGCCGCCTTTATGTCTAGTTTTCCATTTGGTTTAAGTTTGAACCCAAAAAACTGGGGCTCGTTTGGGGAGGCGACAGGAATTTTGCGTCTCTGTAGATGTAGAAGAAGCGATTCGCGCGCCAGCTCTCTGACCGCTGGGTCGTCGTTGTTCAACACATTTATCAGATGGGCGATTCTTACCGAGGTGTAAAGCCATTCAATATTTGGGACGCCTAAGCCCCCACTTCTGCGCGGTTGGTGAATGATGTCTCTTGTCGTATGACTGTTAAGTCCGAGCCATTTTCGCGTCAGTCTCACTGTTTCATTATTTAACATTGCCAGTGTCTGTTGCGCGATATGCACATTAGAGAAAAGGTGCTGGATTTTAGCCAGGGCTATGACACTAATGGCCTCGATTTTCATCAGGATGGGGAGGGGGGAAGAGTCTATCATTGCGAGCCTTTGAGTGTAATCCCGGCACAGCTCTGTCACTTGTTCCCCCCAATCGCCCGCGACATTGAATTTGTGTCCTAAATATGAGTATGTTTCATGGCGTTCGTACACACGTATGGGGTTATTCAGTATTGAGAAGACTGGGGGTTTATCCGACTTTGATTTATACCATCTATTTCCTCCACTTCGCCTCTCATAGAATGCAGCGCATTTTGTATGTTTGATGTCCAGGCCTGACCACTGTATGAACTGCTCAGTGCGTCGGAGCATGTTATGAATCGTGCGCTCATCCCTAGATGATATTTCCACGTCGTCTGCGTAGCCTTGCACTGGGTTCGGGGAGCGCACAACTGCTGGCGCACATTGGCACATCCACTTGAGCCAGGAGTTTATTGCCAGTATGAAGTTAATGGCGCTCCATGGGCACCCAGTCTTTATGCCGATTTTAAGTGGAACTGGTCTGGTCAATGCATTTCCACATATTACTTGAATGAAGGAGTTTTCGTATATATCTTTAATAATGTTCGTGTACAGTCGAGGCAGTCCTATTTCTTCTAATGCATGATGCATTACATTGTGAGGGAGAGTACCAAATGCGTCACGGAAATCAAGAAAAACAGTGAAAAATTTAGCGGAGGAGTGTTTGAAGTCGTCTATTCCGGTTTTAAGACAAAAGACGTGCTCGTTCATTCCTTGTCTGTTGATATATGCTTTTTGTTTTGGTGAAAGTATCTCAGTCTCTACTAACCAAGGCAAGATTCTAGACAGAAGGCATTTCGTAAACACTTTATATACTGTTGGTAGTAGAGAGATGTCTCTCCAGGTTGATGGGTCGTTTGGTATATTGTCTTTTTTGGGAATGCGATGAATCAGAGCTCCTTTCCATGATTCTGGAACTTTACCGTTCCTCAGACAGATGTTAAATATGTTGGTTAAAACTGGACACGATACCCCTTTGTTTGTTTTTAATGTTTCATATGTGACTCCGTCAAGTCCGCAAGCTTTGTTGTTAGGCAAGTTGTTAATTACTTTCTCTACCTCGGGCACAGTAAACAGCGAGGTGTTCAATTGATGGCACTCTATCAGTGTTACAGTCTCAGGCCATGGAGGCATGTCTGATGCATATTCGAGGCCTTCGGGTGCGCATTTGGAGATATAGTAATTGTGCACAGCCTCTACATCGTTCGCGCAGGCAGGTGTGCTTGGATAAACGCTGTTGTTCAAAATAATCTGGATGGCCTTAGATTTTCTATTTTGCCAAAGATATGCCAGTTTTTCTTTGCCCACCTGCTTTTGTTGGTGTCCTCCGTTCCACTCTGCTCCAAGCGCTGGCTGAACCACCTCTCGCAAAAAGCGCAGCTCCGCCTCTATCCAGCCAGCCAGAGAGTCCGTGGTTTGGGCCTCGGGCAACTTTGTTTTGGTTGTTGGTGTTTTCTTCAAAATACGGATTGTGAATTTCAAAAATTGCAATCCCAGTGGCTTACCGTTCCCTTTGGTGATAGTAAAGATTCCATTTTTGAAGTAAATTCCGTTCAGAATACGAAAGAGTTTTATCCACTTAGTAGGCGTTTCTCCTGAGAAGAGGAAGTTGTATTTATCCCCGAAATGTTTGGTATCCAGGGACTTTCGAAACTCTCTCTCGTGGTTTTGGAATATAATCCACTCGTCTTCGTCCAGTGTTCTGACCGTCATGGAGTAAAGGTCCTGGTGAGTAGAATTCCCCTCTCCTGTGCTTTTGGGCACGGGGTCATGAATGGCCCATTTTCGTTTGTAGATTCTGCCGGTCTGCAGAGCGTCTTTAAACGCGCTCTTCACAGTTGCTAGTAGGCACATTGTTAAGAGTAAAAGCCTTAGGTCAGCCATGTCAAAAGTTTATCCTTTTCCCTACATTAACGCTGGCAGTTACAACGGGTGTGGTGGCTGGATAATCACAGGTGCGTGCAGGTAAACCTAACATGCTCCACCGTGGCCATGTTGCGTGCGGCCATCTTGCGCACACACACACACACACACACACACACACACACACACACACACACGCCTCTCTGGAGCATGCACACACACTCACACACACACACACACACACACACACACACACACACACACACACACACACACGCACACCTCTCTGGAGCACGCACACACACTCATACACACCTACGAGTTTAACGACTGGGGTACGTAACACACACACACACACACACACACACACACACACACACCTCTCTGGAGCGCACACGCACACACATGCACATGCACACGCACACGCACACGCACACGCACACGCACATGCACACGCACATGCACATGCACATGCACACGCACACACACACACACACACACACTGAAGTTCAAGAGCCTAGAGAGAACTGAGGGTACGTAACGACTGGGGTACGTAACACACACACACACACACACACACACACACACACACACCTCTCTGGAGCACACACGCACACAAATGCACACGCACACGCGCACGCACATGCACACGCAAACACACACACACACTGAAGTTCAAGAGCCTAGAGAGAACTGAGGACCCCACATGTCTGAAAGTGGTATTGCACCCTCTCAGTCCTCTAGTGGTATTGCGCCCTCTCAGTCCTCTAGTGGTATTGCGCCCTCTCAGTCTTCTAGTGGTATTGCACCCTCTCAGTCCTCTAGTGGTATTGCGCCCTCTCAGTCTTCTAGTGGTATTGCACCCTCTCAGTCCTCTAGTGGTGATGATCACATTACTGGATAGATGCGCCCTCTCAGTCCTCTAGTGGTGATGATCACATTACTGGATAGATGATTGTGTTTTATAATGTGTTTATTTTGCCTACTTTGTTTCTGTGAAAATGGTTTTAAAAAGGGCTTGTGTGAAGGGTTGGGGTTAAAAGTGCTTGTGTAAAGGGTTGCAGTTAAAAGTGCTTGTGTGTGTGTGTGTGTGTGTGTGTGTGTGTGTGTATGTGTGTGAAGGGTTGGGATTAAAAGCGCTTGTGTGAAGGGTTGGGGTGTGTGTGTGTGTGTGTGTGTGTGTGTGTGTGTGTGTGTGTGTGTGTGTGTGTGTGTGAAGGGTTTGGATTAAAAGCGCTTGTGTGAAGGGTTGGGGTGTGTGTGTGTGTGTGTGTGTGTGTGAAGGGTTACGGTTAAAAGGGGCTAAAGGGGGTGTACGGTCCAAACCGTGATGTTTTAGCGGCCCCAATGGCTTTTTGTTTGGCCAGTACGTTCGTGGTTCGGTGTGATCACTGACTCGTGCAAAGATTCAGGAGGCGAAAAAATAACGTTAACTGAAGTTTATTTAACAAAATAAAAAGGTACAACTGTTCAAAGGTTCAAGTGTTTTCTTTGCTCTTTGTTCTAATGTTCCATTGCTCTCTGCGTTCTCTGCTACGGTCTATAATGGTATGCGCATCACCGAACCCTCCCTCTGGCATCAGTATGGCACACCTTTATACCTGCTGGCGCACCCCCTTGACCTATAGAGGGCAGGCACATTCAATCATTCAATCATTCACTCACTCACTCACTCTCCAGCATTCTCAAAAACATGCAAACATATTAGGTACACAAACGAAATACTTCTAAATGTAACAAAATGAAAATCACAAAACTAAATATTTAAAGATAACAAAATATGCAAACATAAAAGCCTAAAATGGCTCCTACACACCGGCCCCTAATTGTGTGCGTAGGCAACAATTATCAAATACTTATAGGAGCCAATTGTTCATCAGTGCAGTCATTTATAACTGCATCCGTTCTGTCACTCTTTATAACTATCAAAGTTGGTGATACTCATCCTTCTGCAGTGGGCGTGCCTTTTAGGGGACCATTGATAACCCACCCCAATAGGGTTTTCACTGCATATGGTCCATTTCCACGGCTGTTTATTATGCTCCATGGTTCTAAAGCCTTGGGAGCATTGTTCCCAATTAACAACTCCACGTCGGCATTCAGTGCTGGAATTCGCACTTCATTCAGGTAAGTCCATTTTGTTATTTGCTCTTGCTTAGGTATGTTCTTGTTATCCACAGGCATGGAGGTCTGGGTGTATGCATCTGGGAGTGCGATGAAGTTGTTGTCAGTCAACGCACTGACCTCCAGGCCTTTCACCATGTATGTGTCCACAGGTTTTTCCTGGTTCATTGTTCTTAACAGTACATTAGTTCTTTTTCCAGGGATCTTCAACTTGCGCATGAGTTCCTCTGTGCAGAATGTTTCAGAGCTGCCAGAATCTAAGAAGGCGTAAGTGTTCATGACTCTGTCACCCTTGGAGCATTTCACCTGCACAGGTACAATTGACATGGCACAGCTGGAGACTTTGTGCGTGTTACCGGCCCCAGCATGCTCACCCACATCATCAGACGAAGACTTTGTGGTGTTTGCAAATGTCTGTTGTGACGTCGACACATTTTTGATGTGTAGTGCACTGGGATGCGGCTTCTTGCAAACTGAGCAGGTAAGGCGCTGTACACAGTCTTTGCTAATGTGACCGGCTTTGGTCAGGCATCCAAAACAGATTCCATTCTGCTTAAGGAAGGTGATTTTGTCCCTGTGTGGCTGTGTATCAAACTGCAAACATGTCTCCAGATTATGCTGACCAGTGCAAAACAGACAAGAGGTAGCTGGTGGTACTGCAGTTGACGCCACGATCATACTGGTGGCAAAACTTGCTTTCGCAGGTGGCTTCACTGCAGTGTTGGGTTTCATTTTGCCGCTTGTCTCTTGGATGTCACCAAACACTGGATCAGACACAATTGTGACTTGCCTTTCAATGAAGTTGACCAAGTCCTTCATTCTGACTCTGATATTTTGTTCTTGTATTTTACATGCTTCAACACGCCACCTCTCTCTCCATTTGTATGGCAATTTGAGTAGTATGTTTCTCATGTTCGTAATGGTATCCATTTCCTCCATATACTCTACATTCTCCATGGCGTTACAGCAACTTCTTAAAAACAGTGCAAAGTCCTGAAGAGCCGTTACATCTTCTGATTTAATTGCTGGCCATGAGAGTGCCTTATCGATATAAGCGCAGGATATCCTGTACTCATTACCAAAATGTATTTTGAGCAGCTGTCTAGCCTTTCTGTAGCCTCTGCTGGCATCATCCATCAGCTGACAGCTTTTAACCAAATCTTGTGCCCTCCCCCTAGTGTACTGAATAAGGTACAGCAGCCTATCGTGGTGATTGTCTGTTTTAGACTCAATAATGTGGTCAAACCAGTGAATGAATGATTTGTATTGTAAAATGTTACCATCAAAGATTTCAATGTTTCCTTTGGGCAGAGTTGTTAATAACTGTTGCTTTATGAGCAGGCTTGTCAACTGATTTTGGGTTTCTAAAATTCTACTCATGGCATCAGTGCCCTGGCTGCCTCTTGCTTGGGTTAGTGGGACTTGAGGAAAGGGGGTGTGAGGTGTGTAAGGCCTACCACCGCCAATGGCTGTATGAGCTGTGGCTGCTTGTATTGCACTGGTGGGTCTAGCTGCAGCAGGGGTGAAGGGAAACTGGACAGTTATGTTTTCTTTTGGCCTTACAGTGACTTCTTCACGATATTCACTCACGTCGTCTGCAGCACTGCCACCAAGTTGGTCTTCTGCATCTCTTAGGTATTGCAATTTGGCGGCATTTGCTTCCAATTCTGCTTCTATGTCAAGCTTTTCCCTCTTTTTTCTTAGTTCCTCTTTTTGTACTTGTAGTCGGGCTTCCAATTGAGCTTCTTCATTTTCAATGCTGTGTCTCTTTTCCAAAGCTGCGGCCTTTGCCAATAATGCTGCCCTTTCTGCCTCGGCACAAATGCGCGCTGACCTCGTAGAGGACACCGATGTTTGACTGCGCATTGATGCATTACTGCGCATTGACCTAACCGACAGTTGCTCATCATCAGGGGCGGCTATTGTTGGCAACTCTGGAGAGAACTCATTTTGTGAACTACTGACGTGACTTTCCACCCCAGAAATCCACTTAGACACATTGGAAATGAACGCGTTGATTTCATCCATTCTCGGGCCGTACCAGGATTTTGTGTCGTCCGACTTGTCCTTCGCATTCAATGTCTGCTGGTACGAAACATGTAATGCTTTAAACTCTTCCAACTGCACATAAAACTTGG
>CM059287.1:0-20000 GCA_030347295.1 Setipinna tenuifilis | reverse complement strand
AGTGATTGCTAGGCCATAAATGATTGCTAGGCCATGAGTGATTGCTAGGCCATGAGTGATTGCTAGGCCATGAGTGATTGCTAGGCCATAAGTGAGTGACTGAGTGATTGCTAGGCCATAAGTGAGTGACTGAGTGATTGCTAGGCCATAAATGATTGCTAGGCCATGAGTGATTGCTAGGCCATGAGTGATTGCTAGGCCATGAGTGATTGCTAGGCCATAAGTGAGTGACTGAGTGATTGCTATGGGTGACTGCTAGGCCATGAGTGATTGCTAGGCCATGAGTGATTGCTAGGCCATGAGTGAGTGACTGAGTGACTGCTAGGCCATGAGTGAGTGACCCAGTGATTGCTAGGCCATGAGTGATTGCTAGGCTATAAGTGATTGCTAGGCCATAAGTGATTGCTAGGCCATGAGTGATTGCTAGGCCATGAGTGATTGCTAGGCCATGAGTGATTGCTAGGCCATGAGTGATTGCTAGGCCATAAGTGAGTGACTGAGTGATTGCTATGGGTGACTGCTAGGCCATGAGTGATTGCTAGGCCATGAGTGATTGCTAGGCCATAAGTGAGTGACTGAGTGATTGCTAGGCCATAAATGATTGCTAGGCCATGAGTGATTGCTAGGCCATGAGTGATTGCTAGGCCATAAGTGAGTGACTGAGTGATTGCTATGGGTGACTGCTAGGCCATGAGTGATTGCTAGGCCATGAGTGATTGCTAGGCCATGAGTGATTGCTAGGCCATAAGTGAGTGACTGAGTGATTGCTAGGCCATAAATGATTGCTAGGCCATGAGTGATTGCTAGGCCATGAGTGATTGCTAGGCCATAAGTGAGTGACTGCTAGGCCATGAGTGATTGCTAGGCCATGAGTGACTGCTAGGCCATGAGTGACTGCTAGGCCATGAGTGATTGCTAGGCCATGAGTGATTGCTAGGCCATGAGTGATTGCTAGGCCATAAGTGAGTGAGTGATTGCTATGGGTGACTGCTAGGCCATGAGTGATTGCTAGGCCATGAGTGATGGGTGGGATTTGTCTGGGGGTTTGAATGAAAGATAGAGCAGCTACAATGTCAGACAGTTAAAGGATTTCTGAGTGACTGTATTCCTTTATAATTATATGATGCCAAAGTAGCAGTATTCTTATATAGTTATAGGATGTATGTTAGTGTAACTGTAACTCACAGTTATGTTAGAGGATGCATTTCTCAGGTTTGAGCGTTCTAAAGAGTATTTGGAACGGTTTTCAAGTATAAAGGGAGAATGAGTGTTGGAGGAGTGTTATTGGGTTGTTTGGTGTAAAGAGAAATGTTATCTGAAGAGAATTAGAGGCACATGAGCGATAGTTACTGGAACAGTATTACACTGTTATACGATTTCGATTTGGCATGGTGTTATCTAGAGAGTATTTGAAGTGTGTTGTGTTAATAAACCTACAGGGAAGTGTTATCTGATGATGGGTGAATATGTGCTGCTGATGATTTTTCCAGTAGTGTATTAAAAAGATATAACCCCCCAGAACCATCTGCAATCGATTTGTTGTGAAAATACTTTCTGTTTGCTCTGAAATGTTTGTGTGACCGCTTGTGTTAGCCTACCATGTGTTAGCCTAGCATGTGTTAGCCTAGCATGTGTTAGCCTAGCTTGTGTTAGCCTAGCATGTGTTAGCCTAGCATGTGTTAGCCTAGCATGTGTTAGCCTAGCATGTGTTAGCCTAGCATGGAAGTGTGAGTGCTCAAGTCCCTACTCATATGACGACTTTGTAACTATACAACAAGACACACACACATACATACATAATAAAGTTTGAGCCTGTGGTTCTGCATATCACAACTGTGCCTTGTTTTGATTCTCACAAGGGATAGTGCCAATAGTAACAATAGTACTCCGATGCAGACCAATAACTCCAGTCTTGAGTCCTCTGTGGGGGTGATAGCCTTGTGGTATGTTACCAACCTGCCGATAGCAGGAGTTCAATTCCAAAAAATGTCCAAATGTCATGTCCAAAAAATTAGTCTTACTCTGTCTTCCCTGTGCATGTAGTCAGTACACTTCCCCCAACCTATTCTGTCCTTTGTGTGGGGATTGATGGAAAATTAATACCTTAATAAAGATACATAGTAGATATGGGCTTCATAACAAAAAAAGATGATATGGCTAGCCATTGGACTGGTGAGACTGTCTTTCTCATTATTTTTTATGCTCAAAATCTCAGCTCTTTATCTCTTTCCTAATTTATTTCTTTTTTTGGCACTTTTATGTTTTTAAGTGTATTCTTTGTATGAACTTTTATTTTATTTTTATTAAGTGAGGTGAAACTGATTTGTTAAGTCTTTAAGTTTTTCTAACTGACTTACTAGCCCAGTTTATGTTATTATTAGTATTAGTATTATTATACTTTTATTTTGGTAGAACTGGCTCCACCTTATGGAACACTTCCTCTTAGATTCCACTTCCTTCCTCTGAGTATAAGAGGACATTTTAGCTGATAGCAGCCCCTTTATTGCCTCTGAAGAAATGTCACTAGACACAACATGTCAGGCCTTTGACTGAACTTCTTTTACTCAGACTTTAAACAAATAGGAGGTTTTTTTACTCTCACACAAGTCCTCAGTGGATTGTCAAGCTCTGATGGACTGATTTGAATTGTTTGCCAAGCACATGGCTAGCACATGGCTGTCTACATCCCAAGAGATCCTTGCCCTGTAACACTTCGGTAATGGTTTCTTTTTTGCTATTTGCTGTTTTTTTTTTAATGCATTTGGGAATTGAATTTGAGTGAATCTTTTTCGAACACTTTGTAGTGCAACATCTTTAGTATTTTTCTAAATTTACTGGTGCAGTCACCAGTGCAGTCTCTGCAGCGGTGGTTTCCTGCCTGATTAGCCTTACGTTTCCCCTACTGTTGGATTTGGATCCTTGTATTTGCCTGGACAAAAAAAGCCTTGATGTACATCCTCCATCCATCCTCTATGTAATTTGAATACAAGGTTCATCTGAAAGAAAAGTATGTATTGCCTTAATATGATTTCTCTGATGTGGCATTAATAGAACATTTTACTTATTTGTCTTTGTGAAACATACACTGAGATGGTCTGGGGGATCGTCACAGGTCTCCCACCGAGCTGATCAAGGTTCAAGACCTATTGAGCATTATGAAGTCCAACCTTAAATAAAATACTTGCAGGACCTCATAACACAAGAGACCGGCCACCTGGGCTCTGCCTGCCTGGCTGGAAATCCATCCATATCCATCCTTCTCAAAAAGGTATAAGTTAAATTTGAGAGATTGTCAAAGATGCAAGTACTGTCTTCAAACATATGTTGAACACAACTTCAGTAGCATAGTCTTATGGGGGATATTGACCTATCCACAATTGCTCCCCTTGATGTCTTTTCCCAACCTGCTCATAAGCACAAGAGCATGCTCCCTGTGCTGTTACTGTGCCCGTGGAGTGTGTAGGTCTGTAATATGAGGTTCTTTTGTAGTTGTAGCTGTAAGAGCCATTTTAGGTAAATGGTAAAATAGTAAATGTGCACTACAAGGCTGGCCATATTTGTTAGTTGTGACTCTTACTTTGGACATTACTTTTACTTTGATTACCAGTAGTGACGGCAAAGTGAAGCTTTCTGAGGCCTGGAAGCTTTCACTCTGATTGTATTGTTTTAAAACTTTAAAGCTGCATGATGACCTCTGCTGGTGAAGTTGAGTTGCAGTGTGAACTAAAAAGTCGTTACATAATGGATTCCTGTATGAATAAAAACATTGCCTTCCCCACGTGTCTGTGATTTATAAAAGGTGTAAAGGACCACACTATCCATACAAACAAAAACACATACAAGGACTAAACAACAGAAATGTGTCTTGTTTACATTGTTTTTTTTCTACAAATATAGGCCTAACATTTGATCAAATATTTTTTTCTATTTTCGTATGTGCTCTAAAACAGTTGATGTGAAGTTGTAAGTGATGTTGTATGCGTGTCATCTGTGTATGGTGATTGAAGTTTTTCCCTCAAGTGACATCGTAGCTCCACAAGAGGGAGACCTGTAAAGGTAGAGAGACAGGTGTTAGTAATTAGAGGAGCTGCTTTTTTTGAGACTGAGCCCAAAAGTTTGCTCTCCAGGCTCCAGCTTAACTCCAGGCTCCAGCTTAACTCCATTACTTATTTGCACAAAAAGGACTCTTGGTGAGCGCAGTGAGGTATGTTTGTTTATTTCCTTTGTTTGAAACATTGTATCTGTATTGGTAAACTTTGTATCAATGTGTATTATGGAGCTCTTTGAGCATATGAATGCTTCTTTAATGTTTTAGTATTGATGGTGATGCACAAATTCTGAATATTGTACTGGTGCTATGGTGAACATGATTCTGCTGCAAGTAAAATAAGACACCTTATGCATCAGTCGAGACTCTCTTTGGGGATCCAAGGGTTGCTACAAAAGGTATGTTGTATTTTTTCCACAGGACTCATTGCTGTAGAATATAACTGCTTTTAGAAAAGAGACTGCAATTGTGTATGAAGTAACATGTTTTTACTTTAAAAAAATATTTGCTCCACTGTGTTTGGATTTAATGTGTTCATTTGTTTTTAGACCACTTCCCCAGGTTTAGGAAAAACTTGTTCACATGGAACAGAAGATGCAGGAATGCAAAGAACATTGCGTGCCAGGATGTACAAGTTTGGATATAGGGCCTTATTTTTGGCCCAATACTGCAGAGGATGTTTAGTTCAGACAAGTATCTAGTTGTCTCCATAGTAGCACTTGCACTTCTTGTGTTCCTTTTCTGAGACCTCACTGTCCAACAGGTCCCACAATCCTAAAATGGTAATTATATGAAAATGTATTACAATATGTATTGTACAAAACAGGAAAAGTATTAACCAACACACCTGAGGACTCAGTAGCAGTAGGGGCATCAGAAGATGTTGATGGCTGTGATGTGTCTGGTGTTTACCTTATCACATTTGAACAACATTCTTCATGTATTATAAAAAAACATGAAACTATTGGCCAAAGTAACATACCTGATGGCTCAGTAGTGGTAGGGGCAGCAGAAGATGTTTCTGGTGCTAATTGGCTTATAATCATTCAAAAGCCATCATTGTGCTTACATGAAACACCAGATGTTATAGGTTGCTGACCTAGCCTACTAAAAAGCAACGCCATCCAAATGATTTGGTATGCCATACAGATTTAAAAACCCTTGCTTAGTCACAGTTTACCACTACTATGAGTGCAAACTAACCCATATGTTTGATAACTTCCCATAGTGTGGAAAGCTGTATTCACAAAGCATAACCCCCACCCCCTTCACACACACAAATACATATCCAAAAAAAAACTTGAAACCAATAAAATAATGCATGCCCCATCCCACACCTAATTAGGCAAATCAAATTGAACCCTATCCCACACCTAATTAGGCAAATCAAATTGAACCCCACCCCCTCCACACACACACACACACACAAATAAATAAAATGAAAAAGCTAACACCAATTGAATAATGCATGCCCTATCCAACACTTTATTGGGGAAAATCAAATTGAAGTGCGCCCACATTTCGGAGCATCTGCACTTTGGCACAGGTTCCATTATTTGCTAATTATTATATGCCACTATATCTTAACACAGTGATAACTCACACCTTTACTACAAACCCACAAGTGCACTCACTTAATTAACTTAATTAAACATCAAATTGTTACGTGCAGGTGCGCTGAATTAAAGCTTCAGACATCACTGATCATGTGATCACCAGCCAGCGAATCAAGCTCCAATACACTGCTTTAAGTTGCGCTAGTTCCATTTTCCAACACAAGCATTGAAGCAGAGTTGGAGGTAACATCACAAAGGAATTGTGTTTGGAGACTGTAGTGGCATGTAGTACTTTCCAAGCTTTGGAGTTTAAAAAAGACCCTAACCCTAAAGTGTAGTAATATAGTTGTTTATAAACTTTGGAGTTTAAAAATCCCTAACAGATGCTGCAGGAGAGGCCCAGTTCTCTCTAGACGGCTCCTTTTGCCGAGGACTTTGAGCTTATTGTAAGCTAAGCACCGTCTTGCTATAACTCTCACTGTGTGTGTGTTGTCTTTCAGAGCCGGAGCGCTAAATGTGACTGAGCACTGCAGCTGAGGTGTCCCAGACTGTGTGTCAGTGAGGTGGTGACTGTGCCAGAGAGAGGCTGCGTAGACATGGTCACACGCTCCCTTAAGGTCAAGGTAGGTGGAGAGCAGCAAGTAAGGGAGGAAAGGGCAAGTAAAAATAACCAAAAAGTGTTTCTGAGGTTTTTGTTTATCCACCCACCTGCTAAAAACCCTAAAAACTCTTTTGAGACTGCTTGCCTTCCTAACAGAACTAACAAAACTAACAATCACTAAACCAACTCTCTTTCTCTGTCCCCATATGGGAGTATGTATGTCTGTAGAGTCCCTGCTCTGGGAAACTTATTCAGACACATGCACCTCCCTGTATGTATAAAGGTTGCCTGCCTACTGTGTCCCTTTAAACCTCTGCTTATGTCTTCCTTTTTGTAAGTCGCTTTGGATAAAGGCATCAAATGTAATGTATTGTAATGCTTGGCTGCCTGTCTGCCTGCCTACTCATCTGCTTTGCACGCCTGAATCTCTGCCTGCCTGGCTGGACATCCATCCATATCCATTCTTCTCAAAGGTACAAGTTAAATTTATTTTGAGAGATTGTCAAAGATGCAAGTATTGTCTTCAAAAATATGTTGAACACAAATTAAGTAGCATAGTCTTATTGGGATTATTGGCCTATCGAAAATTGCTCCCCAACCTGTCTTTTCCCAACCTGCTCATGAAAAGCACAAGAGCATGCTCCCTGTGCTGTTACTGTGCCTGTGGAGTGAGTAGGTCTGTAATATGAGGTTCTTTGTAAGGGCAGCTGTAAGGGCCATTTCAGGTAAATGGTAAAGTAGTAAATGTGCACTACAGGGATGCCTGTATGTTGTAGTGGTGCTTACTTTGAACATGACTGTTACATTGCTATGTGGTGAGAGGGCCTTACACTAAAGATGGCTGACACTCACCTGATCATTTGAAGAACAAAGAAGTTGGAGACTGTAGTGGTATGTAGTTCTTTACAAGCTTAGGTGTTTGAAAATATTTTGTTAGATTTCTTTGGGTATACATTATGCTCACCTGATCATTAGAAGAACAAAAGTTGTTTGGAGTCTGTAGTGGCATATACTTTACAAGCTTTGGAGTTTAAAATATTTAGTGAAATATTGGATATACTTTGTGCCTTCTTAATCATATGCCTATTAATCATGTGGAACTGGATGTTATTGTTTGGCCATTTGCCTGCCTGCTTGCCTGCCTACTCTTCTGCTTTGCATGGCTGAAGCTCTGCCTGCCTGGCTGGACTTCAATCTCTTCCATCCTCAAAAAGGTACAAGTTAAATTTATTTTGAAAGATTTGCAAGTTCATATTTCGAATATAACTTGAGTAACATGGTGCAGTGTTGTGTATAGGTCTGTAATATGAGGTGCTTTTGTAAAGGTAGCTGTAAGGGCTATTTTAGGTAAATGGTAAAATGGTACCTGTGCACGACAGGGGTGGCTGTGGTTTGTAGTTGTGTTTACTTTGGTCATGACTTTTACATTGCTATGTGGTGAGGGGCGACGCTCACTTGATCATTTGAAGAACAAAAGTTATTTGGAGACTGTAGTGGTATGTAGTTCTTTAGAAGCTTTGGTGTTTGAAAATATTTAGTTTGATTTGCCTGAAAACTTTGCTTCGGAGCACTGTGGCTCAGAACAGACTTGCATACATGACATTGTTAAATATCCAAGAGGTTTTAGGTGAAATCAACATTTAGGACCTTTTGACTGTTTATAGCAGAACAGAAGACCACATTTGGACAACTGAAGTCTTCATGAGGTAAGAACTGAATGCACGGCGACAGAAGTATAGAAAAAAAAACCCAGTCTGTTTATCTGGTTCTGATCCTGAAAAACTAATAATGCACAGTTAGTCTATGAATTAATCAAAATGGCTGCTAATTCTGGAGTGTTGGTTTACCCTGCTTGTCAGTTGTTGGTGTTATCTGCTACAAGACTTAAATGGATTGCAGGTGGAGCTCTTTTTGCCCTGTTTTGTGGCTTGTTTTCAGATTACTTTAAAATGGTTGTTATAACTTCTGCTTTTCTATCTTATCTGCAGTCTGATGTTTTAGTGTATTTATGTAGTTTTTTGAATAAGGGCAAGCGGATTAGGCCAATTCATTGCAAAATAGTTCTGTGTGTATTTTTATTCATTGCTCCACTTGTAATCAGAGTTACAAAAATAGAAAGGGCATTTTAAGGACATTTTAAGAATAGAAAAATTATCTGGCAGGTGGTATTGGACTCTCCAAAATCGATACCTTTTTGTCTTTTCCCAACCTTCCTATGAAAAGCACGAGCATGCTCCCCATGATGTTACAGTGCCCGTGCAGTGCGTAGCAATGCCATACGACATTCCTTTTGCTGGATAGGCCAATAACCCCTTGGCCATAATATGCTACCTCTGCAAAAAGAATCTTGCATTGCAGAGCTGCTTGATCCACGGGTATTGTAACAGCATGGGGAGCATACTTTTGTTCTTTTCATAGGCAGATTGTGTAAAGATATCAAGGGAGGCGATTATGGATGGGCCAAAACGCATAAAATGTTTCTTATGAAGTCTGTTGTGCAGCCAGGCAGTGTGTGTTTACGTAGGGTCTGACATGCCGATAAACTCCGGCAAAATTTCCAATCGCGAATAGCAACCGCACTTCGTTGCCTGAATTTTGGGACGGACCACTGTGACTCAGACTTGCCTACATGGAATTGCTAAATGTCCAAGAGATCTTTTGACAATTTATAGCAGAACTTCAGAACGGAAGACCACATTTGGACAACCGAAGTCTTCATAAGGTAAGAACTGTGGCTTGCTGTTAACAGTTTACTTTAAAATGGTATGTAGTCTGCAGAGGAGATCGGAAAGCAGACGTTCTGACTATAGTCAGACCTTTTTGGCTAATTAGCATTATGTTTTTTTGAATGGGGGCAAGATGATTAGGCCAGTTCATTGCAAAATAGTTTTGTGTGTTTTTATTCATTGATCCACTTGTAAGCAGAGTTACAAAAATAGGACATTTTAAGAATAGAAAAAGTATCTGGCAGGTGGTATTGAACTATCCAATATCGATACGTTTTTGTCTTTTCCCAACCTTCCTATGAAAAGCACAAGAGCATGCTCCCCATGATGTTACAGTGCCCATGCAGTGCGTAGCTATGTCATACTAGGTTCCTTTTGCTGGATAGGCCAATCACCCCCGTCATAATATGCTACCCCTGCAAAAAGAATCTCGTATTGCACAGCTGCTCCATCCACAGGTATTGTAACAGCATGGGGAGTATGCTCTTGTTCTTTTCATAGGCAGGTTGTGTTAAGATATCAAGGCAGGCGATTATGGATGGGCCAAAACACAGATGTTACTTATGAAGTCTGTAGTGTGTGTATGTAGGGCTTGATATAACGAACTCGGACAGAGGTGCCAAAAGCGTATAACAGCACTTTGTTGCCTGAAAACTTTGCTCTGTAGCACTGTGACTTGCATACATGGCATTGCTAAATGTCCAAGAGATATGAGTTCAAATCAACATTGAGAACCTTTTGGCAGATTGTACCAGAATTCTAGAATGGAAGCCCACATCTGGACAGCCGAAGTCTTCGTGAGGTAAGAACTGTGGGTTTTTTTCTTTACTTCTGCCGCCCGGCATTCTGTTTGCTTATGTGGTTATAATTTGTGAAGAACTTTGAAAAACTAACAATGCATAGTTGGTATGTGAATTCATCAAAATGAAATGGCTGCTAATTCTACAGTGTTGGTTTACTCTGCGAGCTGTTGGCATTATCTGGTATGAGATATAAATGTATGGCAGGTGGAGCTGCATCTGCTCTGTTTTGTAGCTTGCAGTTTCCAGATTACTTTAAAATCATGTCTTGTCAGAATTTTCGTGTCTCTTCTGCAGTCAGACCTGCAGTGTTGGTTTACCCTGTTTGTCAGCTGTTGGCGTTATCTGCTACGAGGTGTAAATTTATGACAGGTGGAGCTGCTTCTGCCGTATTTTGTGGCTTTCTGTTTACAGATTATTTTAAAATGGTGTATTGTCAGAATTTCTGCGTTTGTTTTATCTGCAGTTAAACAAGAAGGGCAAGAGGATGAGGCCAGTTAATTGCAAATTGGTTGTGTATGATTTTATTCAATGCTCCACTTGTAAGCAGAGAGGGTGCCGAAAATAGAAAGGAACCTTGGGATGGTTTCGACTAAGTACATTTTAGGAATAGAAAAAGATAATCTGACGTGCTATTGGACTATCCAAAATTGCTACCTTCTTGTCTTTTCCCAACCTTCCTATGAAAAGAACGAGCATGCTCCCCATGATGTTACAGTGCCCGTGCAGTGCGTAGCTATGTCGTACGAGGTCCCTTTTGTTGGATAGGCCAATAACCCCTGTCATAATATGCTACCCCTGCAAAAAGAATCTCGTATTGCACAGCTGCCCAATCCACAGGTATTGTAACAGCAGGGGGGGTATGCTTTTGTTATTTTCATAGGCAGGTTGTGTAAAGATATCAAGGGAGGTGATTATGGATGGGCCAAAACGCACAAGATGTTGCTTATGAAGTCTGTTGTGTAGCCAGACAGTGTGTGTACGTAGGGTCCGACATGCCAATAAACTCTGGCAAAGCTGCCAATTGCGAATGGCAACAGCACTTCGTTGCCTGAAATTTGGTCCGGACCACTGTGACTCAGACTTGCATACATGGCATTGCTAAATGTCCAAGAGATGTTGCTTGAAACCAACAGTGAGGTCCTTTTGACAGTTTATAGCAGAACTCAAGAACAGAAGACCACATTTGGACAGCCAAAGTCTTCATAAGAGAAGAACTGTGGGTTTTTTTCTTTACTTCTGCCACCGGGCGTTCAGTCTGTTTATCTGGTGATCTGGTGGTGAAGGACCTTGAAACACTAATAATGCAGAGTTAGTCTGCAGAATTGGCAGCCATTTTGATGAATTCAGTGTTGGTTTACCCTGTTTGTCAGTTGTTGGTGTTATCTGCTATGAGATGTGAATGTGTGGCAGCTGGACCTGCTTCTTGGCTTGCTGTTTCCAGATTTTTTTTTAAATGTAATTTTCAATTTCTGCTTTCCTGTGTCATCTGCTGTTAGACCTTGTTGGCTAAATGAGTGCAAGAGGACAAGGCTAGTTTATTGCAAATTGGTTGTCTGTGATTTTTAATTAATGCTTCACTTGTAAGCAGAAAGGCTGCCAAAAATGGAAAGGACATCAAGGAAGTCTATTATGGATAGGCTAAAACATACAAAATGTTACTTATGAAGTCTTTAGTGTGTTGTGTAGCCAGACAGTGTGTATGTATGGTGTGACTTAACAATGAACTCGGACAGAGGTGCAAATGGCAACAGCACTTCATTGCCTGAACTTTGGCACGCTTCACCTGACCGAGTTGAATCTGAGAAGCCGACTTGTGGCGGTAATGCCGGCCTGCCGCTGAGTGCGAAGTTCGTTTGCTCCTTTTGTACTCATTCTTCTCTGATATGCAGCCAGCAAGGTATGTGTGTTTTATGTTTCATTTATTCGATTTATTTGGTCCTTTGTTTGTGTGATTGAATAGCTATTGTGTTAATTTGCTTCTTTTAGACAAAACCGTTTGATGGTGGATCCATCAGTATTATTGAAGAACTTGTCTTGCGTGTTTCCTGGAGGGGAGTGATGCCAACATTTGAGGACTTTTTGACAGTTTATAGCAGAACTCGAGAACAGAAGACCACATTTGGGCAGCCAAAGTCTTCATAAGGTAAGAACTCTTTGTTTTTTTTTTTGTTTGTTAGTGAAGAACCTTCAAACGCTAATAATGCACAGTTGGTCTACGAATTCATCAAAATGGCTGCTAATTCTGCAGTGTTGGTTTACCCTGTTTGTCAGTTGTTTGTGTTATCTGCTACAAGATGTGAATGTATGGCAACTGGACCTGCTTCTTTGCTGTTTTGTGGCTTGCTTTTTACAGTTTACTTTAAAATGGTATAGTGTCAGAATTTGTCCTTTCCTGTGTCATTTGCAGTTGGGAGTATTTTTGTCCTTTTCCTGATTGACCACAAGAGGATGAGACCAGTTCATTGCAAATTGGTTGTGTGTCTTTCATTCAATGCTCCACTTGTAAGCAGAGATGGTGGCAAAAATAGCAAAGAACCTTGGGATGGGTTTGACTATATTTTATTAATAGAAACAGAATCCAACATTCCTATGAAAAGTGCGAAAGTATGTACCCCAGGGTGTTGAAGTACCTGTGGAGTGAGTAGGTGTGCAATACGAGGTCCTTTTTGCAGGGGTAGCATAATATGATGGGGTTATTGGCCTATCCAACAAAAACAACCTTGTATTGCACAGCTACTCACTGCATGGCGGCTGTAACAGTGTGGGGACCATGCTCTTGTTCTTTTCATAGGCAGGTTGTGTAAAGACATCAAGGAAGGCAATGGATAGGCCAAAACACAGTGTTACTTATGAAGTCTGTAGTGTGTTGTGTAGCCAGGCAGTGTGTACGTAGGGTTTGTTATAAAATGAACTCGGACAGAGGTGCTAAATAGCAACAGCACTTTGTTGCCTGAACTTTGCTCCAGAGCACTGTGACTAAGACTAAATATCCAAGAGATCTTAGTTGAAACCAACATTGAGGATCTTTTGACAGTTTATAGCAGAACTCCAGAATGTTTTATCTGGTTGTGGTTAGTGAAGAACCTTGAAAAACTAGTAATGCACAGCTGGTCTGCAGAATTCGCAACCATTTTGATGAATTCAGTGTTTTACCCTGTTTGTCAGCTGTTGGTGTTATCTGCTATGAGATGTGAATGTATGGCAACTGGACCTGCTTCTGTGCTGTTTTATGGCTTGCTTTTTACAGTTTACTTTAAAATGGTATAGTGTCAGAATGTGTCCTTTCCTGTGTCCTCTGCAGTCAGACCTTTTTGGCTAATTGGAATATTTGTTTTGGAATTTTGTTAAATGACCGCAAGAGGATGAGGCCAGTTTATTGCAAATTGGTTGTGTGTCTGATTTCATTCATTGCTCCACTTTTAAGCAGAGACAGTGCCAAAAATAGAAAAGAACCTTGGGATGGGTTTGACTAGGTACATTTTAAAAATGGAAAAAGAATTTGACAGGAGGTATTGGACTATCCAAAATCGCTACCTTTGTCTTTTCCCCAACATTCCTATGAAAAGCACGAAAGTATGTCCCCCATGGTGTTTGAGTACCTGTGTAGTGAGTAGGTGTGCAATACGAGTTCCTTTTTGCAGGGGTAGCATACTATGACGGGGGATTATCGGCCTATCCAGCAAAAACAACCTCGCATTGCACAGCTACTGACTGCATGGGCGCTGTAACAGCAAGGGGAGCATGCACTTGATGTTTTCATAGGCAGGTTGTGTAACGATATCAGGAAAGGCAATTATGGATGGGCCAAAACACAAGGTATTGCGTATTGAGTCTGTAGTCTGTTGTGTAGCCAGGCGGTGTACGTACATAGGGTCTGACATAACAAACTTGGACAGAGATGCCAATCGCGAATAGCAACAGCACTTTATTGCCTAAAAACTTTGGTCCGGACCACTGTGACTCAGAACAGACTTGCATAGATGGCATTGCCAAATGTCCAAGAGATCTCAGTTTAAACCAACATTCTGGAGCTTTTGACCGTTTATAGCAGAACTCTGGAACGGAAGACCAAATTTGGACAGCTGAAGTTCTGCCGCCAGGCATTCAGTCTGCTTATGTGATTGGGGAAGAAACTTAAACTAATAATGCAGTTAGTCTGTGAATTCTTTAAAATGATTGCTAATTCTGCAGTGTTGGTTTACCCTGTTTGTGAGCTGTTGGTGTTATCTGCTACGAGATGTAAATGTATGGCAGGTGGAGCTGTTTCTGCCCTGTTTTGTGGCTTGCTATTCCCACTTTACTTTAAAATGGTATTTTGTCAGAATTTCTGCTTTCTGCATCTGCAATAAGACTTTTTGTTAATTGGCGTATTTTTGTTGTTTTTGAATGAGTGCAAAAGGATAAGCCCAGTTCATTGCAAATTGTGTGCGATTGTATTTAGTGCTCCGCTTGTAAGCACAGAGGGTGCCAAAAATATAAAGGAAGCTTGGGATGGGTTAGACTAAACATTTTAAGAACAGAAAAAGATAAAGGCATCAATTTTGTATAGTTCAACACCTGCCAGATTATCTTTCCCCAACCTTCCTATGAAAACCACGAAAGTATGCCCCCCATGATGTTAGAGTAGCTTTGGAGTAGGTGTGCAATACAATGGCCTTTTTGCAGGGGTAGCATAATATGAAGGGGTTATCGGCCTATCCAACAAAAACTGCAATGTATTGCACAACTACTTACTGCATGGACACTGTAACAGCAGGGAGAGCATGCTCTTGTTCTTTTCATAAGCAGGCTGTTTTAAGACATCAAGGGAGGCAATTATAAATAGGCCAAAACACAAGATGTTACTTATGAAGTGTGTAGGTAGAGCTCGATTATAACAAATGGCAATAGCAATAGCAAATCCGGGTCATTACAGGACAGCCCTGGGGGTTGTCAAAGATTTATGCACTTTTAGGAAATGTCCAAAACTGTATACATCCAATTCGTCCTAAGAATGTACTGTTTAATCTTTTTTGTATTAAACAGGCCGCTGCAAATTCCAATACATCTGACAGTGTCTCAAATGACAGTGTCTCTTAATTTCAACATCATTGGAGACAAAGGAGGATCACTGTGAGGCCTTTAAAGCGGTCACATGGGCAAACAAATTTACCAATTCTTCAATTGAAACAGTGGCCCCTGAACCCATCTCCCACTATTCCAATCAGGCCCAAACAACAATCTGTAGTGGCCTAGATATTGCATTGAGTGTGTACCCCAAGCCAGACTGTCTGATCCCAGGGGCCTGGATACCTTGCGGGGTTAACGAAGGGCCTTTGGGTTGAGGGCATGTCGGCAGGGGGCACTGGGAGGCTATGGCTGTATAAATGGGGCTGTATAGATGTGTTGTCGTGGCCTTATTGATATATTACAGTTTGTGTTGAATAGGAGTCTTGGCTGGGTTAGCTTGCTGTTGCTGTTCGTGGGTCCTTACTTGGTGTTCTTTTTGTAGGGCCAGTTGTAGCTGCAACTTGAGCATAGGTTTTATGCTACTTATTGTATGAAGTTCTTGTGTCTGCAAATATGTGTATCTTTTTGTTTTGTTTGTTTTTTATTTCTTTTGCCTTATTCCAGGGATTGTTTTCTGTGTCACATTGTGAATGTAGAAGATTTTGCAGGGATTGTTCCGTGTGATGTACAAAATCAATAAAGATTTTTATGAAAAAACGTGTGGTTTAATTCCATGGAGGATCTTTGACCTTGTGAAAGAAAGGAAGGTAAGTTGGTTATTAGTATTTGTTTTTTTTTTTTTTTTTCCTTATTGGAAAAATGCTCCTACTGTTGGAAGTTGGAAATGTAGACTTGAGACCAAACTGATCTCAGATGCTTTTTGCTAGTGATTCATCTTTAATTTATTATTTTACCTCTTATCTTTTATGTTTACCTATTGCTTTCTGCTTTACTCCGTCTTTTGCTTATCTTGCACATATTTAAACTTATTTTATCTTTTTGGCTTTTATATTGTCCTTTGCCTTTATTTTTGTTAAGCACATTGAATTGCGTTTGTGTATGAAATGTGCTATACAAAGAGACTTGACTATTCCATGGAGGATCTTTCGCCTTGTGAAAGAAAGGAAGGCAAGTTGGGGTTATTGGTATTTGTTTTTTTTTCCTTATTGGAAAAATGCTCCTACTGTTGGAAGTTGGAGATGTAGAATTGAGACCAAACTGTTCTCAGATGCTTTTTGCTAGTGATTCACCTTTAATTCATTATTTTACCTCTTATCTTTTATGTTTACCTATTGCTTTCTGCTTTACTCTGTCTTTTGCTTATCTTACACATATTTAAACTTATTTTATCTTTTTTGCATTTATATTGTCCTTTGCCTTTATTTTTGTTAAGCACATTGAATTGCCCTTGTGTATGAATTTATTATTTTACCTCTTATCTTCTATGTTTACCTATTGCCTTCTGCTTTACTCTGTCTTTTGCTTATCTTACACATATTTAAACTTATTTGATCTTTTTTGCGTTTATATTGTCCTTTGCCTTTATTTTTGTTAAGCACATTGAATTGCCCTTGTGTATGAATTTATTATTTTACCTATTATCTTCTATGTTTACCTATTGCTTTCTGCTTTACTCTGTCTTTTGCTTATCCTACACATATCTTATCTTAGCTTGTTTTGCTTTTATATTGTCCTTTGCCTTTATTTGTAAGCACATTGAATTGCCCTTGTGTATGAATTTATTATTTCACCTCATCTTCTATGTTGACCTATTGCTTTCTGCTTTACTCTGTCTTTTGCTTATCTTACACATATCTTTTTTTTTTTTACTTTTATATTGTCCTTTGCCTTTATTTTTGTTAAGCACATTGAATTGCCCTTGTGTATGAATTTATTATTTTACCTCTTGTCTTCCATGTTTACCTATTGCTTTTTGCTTTACTGTCTTTTGCTTATCTTACACACAGCTTATCTTAGCTTGTTTTGCTTTTGTATTGTCCTTTGCCTTTATTTTTGTTAAGCACATTGAATTGCCCTTGTGTATGAATTTATTATTTTACCTCATCTTCTATGTTGACCTATTGCTTTCTGCTTTACTCTGTCTTTTGCTTATCTTACACATATCTTATCTTAGCTTGTTTTGCTTTTATATTGTCCTTTGCCTTTATTTTTAAGCACATTGAATTGCCCTTGTGTATGAATTTATTATTTTACCTCTTGTCTTCCATGTTTACCTATTGCTTTCTGCTTTACTCTGTCTTTTGCTTATCTTACACATATCTTATCTTACCTTGTTTTGCTTTTATGTTGTCCTTTGCCTTTATTTTTAATCACATTGAATTGCCCTTGTGTATGAATTTATTATTTTACCTCATCTTCTATGTTGACCTATTGCTTTCTGCTTTACTCTGTCTTTTGCTTATCTTACACATTTAAACTAATTTGATCTTATCTGTTTTGGGGTTCTTTTCTTCTTTCTTCTTCTGTGAATGTAGGACATCTTGTGTCTTTTTTTTGCAGGGATTGTTTTGTGTGTAATGTACAAAATCAATAAAGATTATGAAAAAAGGTGTGGTTTAATTCCATGGAGGATCTTATTGGCCTTGTGAAAGAAAGGTAAGTTGAAGGTAAGTTGTAGTTACAGTACAGTTGTAGGGGTTGGGGTTGGACCTGTCTGATCCCAGGGGCCTGGATACCTTGCGGTGTTAACGAAGGGCCTTTGGGTGAGGGCAAAGTCAACAGCGTTGTAGGGGTTGGGGTTGATTCTGTCTGATCCCAGGGGCCTGGATACCTTGCGGTGTTAACGAAGGGCCTTTGGGAGAGGGCAAAGTCAACTGGACACTGTGGAAGGGGGTTAAGTCGGAAGGGGGTTGGGGAAGGGGGTTAAGTCGGAAGGGGGTTGGGGAAGGGGTTAGGTAAAGGTAAACTGACAACACAATAAAGCGGGCCTGTGTGTGTTGCCACACACACTGCCTCGCATGGTGTGAAGCAGGAGATTTTGGCACGGTCCATCCCTCTACCCTTCCTCGCCGTCCCATACCAGGTTCCCACTCCCATCTTCCCATCCCATCATGTAAGGTAAGTGTATATGTTGCTAGTCAGTGTAGTTGTACTTGTGGCCAAGCCGAAGCTTGGCCGGGTTTCAAAAAATTAGCCATAATTAGCTTTTAGTGTGTAGTGTTGCTAGCCCATGTCGCGACGCGTTTCGAGCCCTTGTGGCTCTTCTTCAGGCGAGGGCTTCATAATGGCAACTGCCCTAGGTGGTGAACCCCTTATATAGGCCTTGGTCCCGCCCCTTCAAAGCTGGTGTTTTTCTTTGGGTTAGGTAAATTAAAACTAATACCACAATAAAGCGGGCCTACGTGCTAGCACGCACTGCCCGCATGGTGTGGCACAGTATAGTGCACGGTCCATCCCTCTATCTACCCCCTACCGTCCCACCCCATGATGTTTCCCGCTCCCATCTTCCAATCCCACGTGTCAGGTAAGTGTATGTGTTGTTTGTCAGTGTAGGTGTACTTATGGCCAAGCCGAAGCTTGGCCGGGTTTCAAAAAATTAGCCATAAGTAGCTTTAAATGTGTAGTGTAGCTAGCCCATTTCGCGACGCGTTTCGAGCCCTTGTGGCTCTTCATCAGGCGTGGGCTCATAATGGCAAATGCCCTCAATGTTTCACCCTTTTATAGGCCTTGGCCCCACCCCTTAATATAACTGTGGTGTTTTCGTTTTAGGTTTCCAGGTTTGATATCCAATGGTTTTTATCAGGTAAGTTATTGTTTTATTTCCAAGTGAATTTAAATGTAGATAGTTGTATGTTTTGTAGGAGTTTAGGAATTATTAGTGTTAGTTTTTTGTGTATGTTTGTAAGTGTACTTCTAGGTCTTCCTTTTTGTCTTGTGTAGGTAGATTTCAGTGTATGTTTGTCAGTGTAAAATGCGCCGAGAGTGTGCATGTTTCCACTCATAGTAATTTCAGTGTAAATGTTATCAGTTTCTGGTGTGTAGCCCTCCATGTTATGTATTTATGTGAGTATATGCCAAAAGCGTTTCCTAGGTATTTCCACCGTGTCTGCTGTTTGTGTCAGTATTATGCTATGTATGTTTTTTCTTTTTTGCAGGTTATGATTTTTCTGCTACGGTAAGTATGGGTTGTTTTTAGTGTACCAGGTTGTTATTTTTCTGGTTTGCAGGTTGTATTTATTATTTTTTAGTTGTCCAGGTTATTGTTTTTCTGGTTTGTGTTATTGTTGTATGAAATAAAGCCAATTCCTATTGTGTGTCCAGTTCTTGTGTCCACTGAGGGGTCCTGGGGTTAGGGTTAGGGTTAGGGTTAGGGTTAGGGGAACTTGTACCCACTTTAGCAGTCCAAGGCCCAAATGCGGTGCTAGCAAGAGGTGAGGAGAAAGAAAGAGAGAAAAAGAGAAAAAAAGAGAGAGAGAGGGCAGGGGTTGGGAGGGGGTTGAGGTTAGGGTAAGGGGTAGGGGTTGAGGTTGGGGTTAGGGTAAGGGGCTGGGGTTGGGGTTGGGGTTAGGGTAGGGGGTAGGGGTTGAGTTGAGGAGTGGGCTAGGGTCTAGGAAAGGGCTAGTCCGACATATCTGGCAATGGTGCTAAGCGGTAAAAGGTGCACTGTCCATCCTGCCTGCCTGTGGTGACCTAATGAAAATAATAATATGGAGGTAGCTTGATTAGCTTAGGTGAGTAATCCAATGGGTGAGCATGTTTTTAGCAGTGTCTGTAGTCCAGTGTATGTCGTCCTGTTCCGTATCAAATTTATGATCTGGGAGTGGAGGGATGAATTTATGGTTTTGTTGGATGTATGTATTAATTTCCTGTAGGTTTTGGATTTCTGTTACGGGTAAGGTTCTGGCGTAATTAATGGTTGGGATGTAGATGTTCGCGTATGGAAAAGTGTCCTTAGCTATGGTTGTTGTTCGCTGAATTTGTTTAATGGTAGTTTCCTTTGGGTTGAGATGTCTGTGATTAATGCCAAATGCTAAAATGATATTCTGGACTGGGACATGGACTTCGGCCTTGTTGAGAAGTGGTTCTGCATGAAAGAATTGGGCTCCAGGATAGCTTTCTACCTGTATGTCTTGGTATTCGAAAGCTGGGATAGTGTCCAAATTGGAGTCCCCCATGATGACCGTGGGTTTATGGATCGAGAGTGTCCAATTTCTAATTTTTTGTAGTGTATGGGGGTGTTTGTTGACTGTCGTTTTGTATGTAGAAGTAGTGTGGTCTGTGATGAGTGTCTGTTTTGTTGCTGAGACAGTAGATGTG